>JAXIVJ010006200.1:35000-68496 GCA_036785665.1 Chirona hameri
GAAAACTGATCAAATTTAGTAATTTCCTATGGACAGGTTTTCATTTTTTCCTGTTTATATTATATTATATACTGATATTAACTCTCGCCAGTCCGATACCTACGTGACCGTGCAGGCAGAGGAGGGGGGGGGGGGGGGGGGTACGACCCCTTCCCCCTGGCATTTCGCCCCTAATTGGGCCGGAGCTTCGATTAAAAAAACGAGCATGTTACTTGCGATCAGAGTAAGCCGGTGATGCCCAATTTTAAGGTAATGGGTCATTAGGTGACCTCTGAGGTCATGTCAATGACCAGGATGTCATCCAAATCGTTAATGCCTAGAGATTGGACTATAGTCGATCTAGAATCGTAAATGAACATATCATTATGCAAAATAGGTGCCAAATTTGAAATCAGCGTCACACAATTTCCTAGACACTACCAAAATCCAAAAAGATCATCTCAGGTCATCCGAGGTCAGTGACCTCGGTTCACCTGTGAACGTGCATGACCCCAGTGTAACATATGTAAAATGGATGTCAAATTTGAAATCAGCGTTACACAATGCCCCACAAACAGCCAGAGCCCAAACAAGTAATATAAGGTTATCGGAGGTCATTGACCTCGGCTGATGACGTCTGAAAGGGTCACCTGAGGTCACGATCTCAGCGGAAACCATAAATGTCACCTGTTAACACCTGTGCATATGCTCCTGAGCAACAAACACTCGGAAACTGCACAAGTTACAAACAGCAATACCACGGGACGCCAGTTGCGCCTGACATGACCTTGAAAAATAGGCCACAGGTCACAGTCATGGGGAGTAGAAGTTTCACATTTTCCGAGTATGTGTCAAATTGTTCAAAAGTAAGGTACTGAAAGTTGCATCGCAATCGGTTGATAACTACGCGAGTTATTCTCGACACACCGAGGGGGGTGGTACTCCCCCCCCGCCACACCCTGCACTGGCAAGGGCTAAAGGGAAGTATTGACCTTTTCATTTATTGTTTTCTGCATTATCTCGTGACACATGTATGGTATGGAATTGATCACGTCTCAATTTAAAAGTGAAATAACTTTTTTTTTCTATTTCAATAATTACAATTTGGGAAACTTAAATATATGTACTTATATATGGTGACAAATGGTATGATCTTTCTCTATATGAAGGATCCTTCTCGTGACATATCTAGCGCTTTTCTTTCATTTGAAAGCACTGTGAAAATGTCCCTGAAACAAATCGCCGACACTAAATAGGTCGCCGTTTGGTGAATAAATGAACTTCCGATTTAATTGCCACTTTTTCGATTGTTTGTTGATTGTTTTGGAAAAAGTGGTTCTCTTTATTGAAAAGCTAAAGCATTGTATTATATACAGCGAGACAACACTATACAAAACTCCTAATGTTAAAAATAAACGAACCATTATGACTATTGTTTTCCAAAATCGAGGGTCGCAGCCACTAACTAGGCCGTCGTTGGGTGCATAAGTTAAATGCTAATTTAGTTTTTTTTTTAAATACATGCGTGTTTATTGTTAATGATAGTAGGGCACATAAGCATAATAGACAGAGTGCAAGACATATTTTTCATACCATTTCGTCAAAAAGCAATACTAGATTTGGTGGTGACCGAAATTCGTTACCAAGTACTTGAGAGTAGGTACCGGTCGTTAAAAGCGTGGAACGCTTATCAACTTTAACTTGAAATATCTTTCGGTAGGAATGCTTATATGCAAAATGTGATCAATTTACAATTATTTCGGTCTCATCTGTCGATTTCAAGTAATAACTCCATTTTTTTGGGGGAAAACGTCAATATTTCCTTTTAAGGTGACGAAATTAGGCACTGCATGTAGGTACTTATGGTACTTATGTAGCTACGTATGACCTAATTAAATCCTGTGAGTTTCACACCTCGCAGTCGTCAAACAATGTAGCTTTGGCACGAACACAACCTTTCAAAAACTTCCTTGGAGGTGGGTCACTTGACGTAACATTTTGACCTAACCGGAGATGACCTGAGGTTGACAAGTGTACACAATGTGGGAAATCGATGCTTAAACAACTATCCCAAATTTGGCGGCGCTGTGCGTCACCGTTTTCCCGTGATTCACGAAAAACATCAGGGAGTGGGGGGAGGGGCCAGTCATTCGCCCCCGTCGGTGTGCGTGTGAAGGGGTTAACGGGTGAACCACTGAACAGGTTGACTATTCTCTAGTTACAGCGATACAAATGGGGCAGCACGACAATTATTTGATCCCCCAAGTACCTCAAGCTGGGCTTTCATCAAATCTAGTAAAAACATCACATCTTCCATTCCGGGCATCACATCTTTTAGTAGGGACGTCACATCTTAGGGACGTCACATGGGGACATCATATATTTTCCAATAAGGACATCACATCTTCCAGCTAGATTCATCACATTTCCACTAGGGGCATAACATCTTCCAGCAGATGCGTCACATCTTCCACTAGGGCATTACAGCTTCGAGCATCACATTTTCCATTAGGGGCATCACATCTCCCACTCGGGGCATCACATTTTCTACAAGAGGAAGGAGCATCACATCTTGTACAAGGGGCATCACATCTTCAACTAGAGGCAACGCGTCTTCCAAAAGGGGCTCACAGCTCTCAGTACAGGCATCGTATCTTCCCGTAGGGGCGTCACCGTTTCCAGTAAGACCATCACATCTTCCAGTAGGAGCATCACATCTTCCACTAGAGGCATCACATACACAGGGGACTTTTACACTGGGGACATCACATCTTCAAGTGGGGCATCACATCTTTCACAAGAGGCATCATATCTTCCACAAGAGGCATCACATCTTCCATTAGTTGCATCACAGCTTCCAGTAGGGATATCACATCTTCCGCTAGGCCGCCACATATTCTACTAGTGGAATCACATCTTCCACTAGGGACATCACATCATCACCGGTATGGGCATCACATCTTCCAATAGGGGCATAACAGCTTCCAGTAGAGGCATCACATCTTCCACTTGGGGAATTACACGTTCCACTAGAGGCATCACGTCTTCTAGTAGGGGCATCGCATTTTCCAACAGAGCCTTAACACATTCCACTAGGGCATGACATCGTCTACAAAGGGCAGCCAATTTTACACTATGGTCATCATATCTTCCACGAGGGTCATCACAGCTTCCAGTGGTGGCATCACAACTTCCAGTGTGGACATTACATTTTACACTAGGGCATGACATCTTCTACTAGGGACATCACAACTTCTACAAGTGACATCATAACTTCCACCTGGGCATCACATCATCCAGTAGGGGCATCACATCTTCCAGTATACGAGGCATCACATCGTCCACTTGAGCATCACATCTTCCACTAGGGGCACCACAGCTTTCAGTGGGCGCATTACATCTTCCACTAGGGCATCACAGCTTGCAGTAGGGACGTCACGTCCTTCACTAGGGCATCACATCTTCCACAAAGGGCATCCCATCTTTCACTAGGAGCATCGCATCTTCCACAAGGGGCACCACATCCAATAAGGGCCATCACATCCCGCACTAGGGAATCACGCCTCTCACAATTATGTGGGTAGCACGACACTAGTTTGGGGCATCGTGTTCCACAAGGGACTTGAAATTATATAGGTAAGTGGGGCATCACGATCCGGGCATACCGCATTTGCGGTATAGTAGCTACGCCCCTGCATCCACACATTTATTTACATCCACTACACCGATGAACACACATTTAAACACATTTGTGGGTAGGTATATCACATTTATTTATGCACATGAACATTATGGGTATGTGTTCACGCAACGCCACTCCAACTCTACTCATACAAGGCCAGTGTACACATTCACACATTTTCAATCGCGACCAATATACTCGCGAGTCGCGACCCAGCGAACGAGGTTGTTAAGGCGGCCGCACACTACGCATTCGGCGCCCCATATCACTGCGAAATTCCGCCTCGGAAAATCGCGGCGATACCGCTGAATATCGTCCTTGTTCCGGCGGATTCGGCGCTGTCTGCTCGCGAGATTCCGCCCCGCCGACCTACAGCATGTCGCAACCTGTGCCTACGGCCTGTCCCAAGGTAAATTAATGATGGCCATTTTTCGATGAAGATTTTACGACGTGGTTTAGCACCACGAAACTTTTACATAATAAATTGCACAGCGGCAAGAGCATGCTGTGCAAAATTTGTACCTCTGTCTTGCATATATTCGCCACTGTTAGCCTGATCAATTGTGTTGTCCGCGGCTCCGCGGCGTTCAGTCGCGGAAAAAAGCTCGTTCGAATCAGCTTTTTCCGCCGGTCCGCAGATGGCCGGCTGACGACATTCGTCCGCGATTTTTGACGTTTCGGCTGACGCGAAGGCGGAAAGTCGCTAAAGATGCGCGGAAAGTCGTAGCGATATCGCGACCTCCGCGCGCCGAATGGCCTAGTGTGCGGCCGCCTTTAGTGTTGCTTACATGTTGTGATTCAAGGATAGACTTTTGCCGGTATAACGTCACGACTCGTTTTGGTGACGCAAGATTATTGTGACGTCATTTGTATTAATATCAATATTTGTCAAATTATGACAAATTAGTACTTTTTTTCTCGCAAAAACGAATGCCAGAACCGTAATCAGGACACTCTTTTCCATCATTCCATCTCGAACCACCCGGCAGGACGCAGATCTGGCTCTCCCGCGCGTGAGAACCGAAGCAGGCAGGCGGCGCCTTCTTTTTTGTACGGCACAGATATATAACCGCCTCCCGCTGGATATTCGATATGTATCCCTGGGGGCTTTTAAGCGTGCAGTGTCCGCACTTTTAGTTGGGTGAAGCGAGGTAAATGAGTGTGTGACTGCGTGTGTGTGTGTGCGTGTGTGTTTTATTTTATATAGCCCGTGTGCACTTTTATATTCATCTGATCTTATTGTGTGTTGTATACCGAGTGTCTTTTAACATGTCTCTCTTCTTAACCCTGACCCGACACTCGGAATAGCCATTTTAAAATGGAGTGTTCTAATTGTTTAATACAATACAATAATACATTCCACATACTTTTCCCAAGGTGTACTATTCCCTGTAACCCTATTCGTAACAGGGGGGGGGGGGGGGGGGGGGCGGATTCCGCCCCTCCTCATGTTTTTCGCAGATATCTCCAGAACGACTGGGAGCAGGCCCATGAAATTTTGGGACTTTTCTCAAAACAGATTTCCACATATGGAGTCAAAATTTTGAGTTCTTAACCTGAACAGAGGCGGTTCCAGGGCACGGTTTTGGGTGGGTTCGGCGGCGACATTTCGCGATAATCCGGAAATGCGATCTTCACGGCTTCTTCCTAACTGCCTCAAGTATGAAGGAGTTACATGGGTTTACGGTGATTGCAACATATGCAAATTAGTTGATGTTAATGCAATATCATAAAATTGCATGGCAGAGGCAGTGTCAGGGGCTTGAAAAAGGGGGGGGGGGGGTTCTAGGAAGTATTCAATGCTTGGCGGGAAGCCAATAGAGCGATGTAAGGGGCATTTATAGCTATCAAGATGTAAAAGATAGCTTCTGCTTCCATTATTTGCATAATGTATTACATATACAATTTCAGGGGCGTGTTCAGGCACATGAAAGGGGGGGGGGGGGGTGACTGGCATGGTGATGACAATATGCCAGCGATAACGGCGCAATAGACGGTTAGCTTATAGTGATATATGCACATATGAGGCCAGAAAAGGGAATAAAGTCATTTTTTGCAGAGGCGCGCTCAGGAATGGAAAAAGGGAGTCATATTATTGCAAGGAAACTAAGAGGCAATGACATAACATACTGCAAGTACAATGACATAACATACTATAAATACAATGACATAACATACTGCAGTTTTCGGATGAAACACGCACCACAGGGTACTCTACAAACGATTATAAGATAATAGGCGAGTCCAGGTAGGGTAAAAAGTGGGTAAGCAATGTGAATTGAAGATGTAAGTGAAATAGTCACTGTTGACTATTTAGTATCATAATAGCGGATAATATACTTATCACAAAGTCTTGCGCCTCCCCAGTTTGGATCCTGGATACGCCTATGATGAAGTAAAACATGCAAAAAGGAACTATCTACGATCAGTAACTTATTTATAGTGCTGGGTAGCAACTTGCCTGCGGGTAATATTTGTTTCCAATTTGACCTCCCTTTTTCACAAACCTGGTACTGCCTATGGCAAAAAAATATGATTAATAACTGTTTTGTCTAATGTCACAATAACATACCATTTCATTTATAAAAAAAAAGGTTTTATTTCGCATTTGCTGCACCCCCATATTGAGTGACCTGCACACGCCTATGATTTTTGAATTTGCAAAAGTCACCGCCATATATCAATTTCCAATTCAATCTCTATCCATTCCCATTAGTTGTGTTAAAATCGGTTGATAAACATGACAGCTGTGTTGGATAAAAAATATCACTAAAATGTGTAGTTGTTGCCCCCCCCCCCCCCCTGTTGCCCCCCTATCAAAAAATTAGATTTGTTTTATTATTTAGAAATGTAGATTGTGTTGAGGGGAACCAAACGCCGTTGCATTTTTGAAAATCGGATGGGTAGATCTCGAGATCTCCGGGGGGGGGCGGAATCCGCCCCCCCGTTACAAATAGGGGTAGCCAGGAGCCTGTTACAAATAGGGTTAAAGGGACTGTCACACCTTCCCAAAAGTTGTAAAATGTATGCCGCTTGTGGTGCAAAATATGAAGTAATTGCTGCCGAACAAGATTGACATTTGTTTCTCGCAAACAGTGCTCAATTTCATAAAAGTTAAGTTTTAATATTTGGGTTGATGACGTCATATTGAGCTCTAGACAGCTACACAGAAATCCTTTACGCTGCCAAGGTATGGGCACAATTATTTCGAGCCAATTCTGGCGCTTTGAATACAAAACAAACAAATTACCAAACCATTGAAACGTAGCAAATATCTCCAAGGTTCACCTTGAAACAAGTTGACTATCATTACCAGTTGGGTAAAGAGAGACGACGCTGTCGGTTTAGAGGCCCTATTCAAATACACATGGGCCTTATTTTTTACAGATGTCAAAATCAAACTCGAATATCTTTTTGATTAGATCATTGTGGTTGTTTTAACTGCTACCATACTTAATTTCAATGCCAAGCCATCAAAATGGATATATCAGCTCAAATATAATGTTAAGGTGGGATAGTCCCTTTAACCCTCGCCCTAAGGGGGGGGGGGGGGCTGACAGACCCCCCCTGAGGTTTTTCTTGAATAACTTTTTACACATGCGGTGCATCTTGCTAAAATTTTCGGTAGCTGAGTTTACAGCAATTATACGTAGGATGTAAAAATGTATTTGAAATTGGTTGAGTAATTTTGGAAATAATGACGTTTTGATGACATGTTCGTAAAAATTATAAATATTGGAAAAATCGTAGAAAATAGAGTTTTAAAGCAAATTGCAAGCACAAGTCACCAAAGATACAAAATGTCATTCTCTTTCAAATGGCAATCTCAGATTTTCAACAAAAAAAAAGGTTTTTGAACCATAATTAAAAAAAAAATGAAATTCCCACAAAACCAAAATTTTCAAAGATTTGCGAAAAACCGGAATATATGTGAGAGAAATGAGTATGGCCAATACTCATACCAAATTTCAAAGCAATATCTTCATTTATGACTGAGTGATGGCTCCGTAAGTGTAAGAAACTGATGACGGTCATTTAAAAAAAAAAATTGACTTCCTGTGACAAGATACGAACAAATAATTACCTTTTCTGTATCTCTGAGCCAAAACTGGTCTAGGAACATGTCTTTTTATTTACATTTATCAATTTCTAATTTTGAGGTTTTCTGAAGAGCAAAATCGCTGTTCTGGACGTGGTAAATCCGAGGTCATTCACTTGACCTGGAAGGTCATCCGTTGACCTGAAATCTAAAAATCGCATACTGTTAGATTCCTCTCATGACAGGCAACATGCTGGTTCTTACTGCATTGCTCTAAGTTGCTTGGTTTGGAAGTTAACAGGGGGAACCTGTCAGCCCCCCCCCCGTAGGGCGAAGGTGAAAAAGCTCCCGTAGGGCGAGGGTTAAAGTATATTTGTTGGAATCGCATTTTTTTACACATTACATTGTTCCATTTTTTGCATTCAAAACAATGAATCCATTTGAGAAAAAAATCGCAAAAAAGCTACAAGAAATACGGGATGGTGATTGGCCAAATTAGTCGTGACGTCACTATATAGTTGTCGGGTCGGAGGCGAATACAGCGGCACATGTTTTTTTCGTAAATAACTCGTAAACGAAAAGAGAGGCAGGCTATTGCTACTTAGTGACATTTAAGCCAACACAATAGCGGATCGTTCGACACCAAAACATCGAAAATCAGTCGGTAAATTTTTGAGTTATATGAATTTGAAATCGAAGATGGCGGCGAGAATCGCGGTCGGCGAAGCGATATCTCAGGCACCAGCAATCTGATCGGGATGATTGAAACGCCATTCGGCATCTGGGTAACCTGATGTCAGAAACATCTCATTGGTCCCATTATGGTGACCTATGACGTCACGGAGAGGTCAGGTTAGGTCACATTCTAACTTGACCTCTCGGCTCTCCGTGACGTCATATGTCACCATAATGGGGTCAATGAGATGTTTATGACATCAGGTTACCCGGAGATGCCGAATGGCGTTTCAATCATCCCGATCCGAGTGCTGGTGCCTGAGATATCGCTTCGCCGACCGCGATTCTCGCCGCCATCTTCGATTTCAAATTCATATAACTCAAAAATTTATCGACCGATTTTCGATTTTCTTATGTCAAACGATCCGCTATTATGTTGGCTTAAAGTCACTAATTAACAATGGCTTGCTTCTCTTCGTTTACGAGTTATTTACGAAAAACATGTGCCGCCTGGTACGCCGGCGCGGTCGTGGTCCTGGTATGCCGGCGCGGTCGTGGTCCTGGTACACCGGCGCTGTCGTGACACTGGTACGCCGGAGCGGTCGTGGTCCTGGTACACCGGCGCTGTCGTGACACTGGTACGCCGGGGCGGTCGTGGCCCTAGTACGCCGGCACGGTGTTACCCCTGGTACGCCGGCGCGGTCGTGGTCCTGGAATGCCGGCGCGGTCGTGGTCCTGGTACACTTACTTCATATTTTCGGCTATAACCGGCGTATATTTGACAACTTTCAGAAAGGTGAAACATTTCCCTTAATCTGCTAAGATCCTACCTCACGTCACGAACGCAAAAACTTAAATATAATGGCATAATCTCAGATGCAGTTGACTCAACCTGCGGGGTTACACAAGGTTCCCTTTTGGGACCCCTTCTGTTTTTATTGTACATAAATGACTTACACACAGCTTGTGGTGAGCCAAAAGTACTACTTTTTGCTGATGATACAGCCCTGCTATACTCTGCTCCTTCATATGCTGGCCTCCAAAGTGTCATATCACGTTCATTTCCCAAGATATCTGCCTGGTTACATGCCAACAGATTGTCTTTGTCTGTACCCAAAACTTTGTATCAACTTTACTCAACACAGGAGACTGAAGTAAATATGAATATTCCAGAAGGACGCGCCCACTTAAAGCGAGCTAAGACGGTCAAGTATCTCAAAATCGCTCAGTCGATGACAACCTGATATTTACAACACACATAAACAAATTGTCAGGCATATGCAGCAGAAACCTTGGTGTTTTATATAGAGCCAGATTTGTACTAAACAGAGAGCTAATAATCCTCCTTTACAATGCATTGATCTTAGCCTATATAACGTACTGTTCAGTCATCTGGGTCATCTTTTCTGGGTTCTGGGTTCAGTCATCTTTTCTGTGAGCTCCGAATGCTGAAATTCGTTGACTTTGTTAAATACCATATGCTATTGGTTTTACATGACTTCACTGGTCGAGTCCCAAGCCCAATTACAGACAAAATAACCATAGCTCATGTGAATAGACCAATACGACACATACGCCACTTCCAAGAGCATACCACGACTAACGCTGGAAGTGTCACACCAAACTATCGACTCACAAATTATCGACAATATTCACTTTATTGTGCTGGCCCGTTCCTGTGGAATGTCATAGCCACGTTGGTTCCTAATCTGAATGACATCCCCAGATCAAAAGCCTTGTTTAAAAAATGTGTCAAGATTATTTTCCTTCATTCATATTAAGGTACTGTCGTCTAGCTAGGTATGTACATTCGTTAACTTAGCAGCTGTTATTGATGTCATTATGACATTTTATAAGTGTGTTTTCAACAGTATATCTAACTTCTTGCCTCATTATATAATACAAGCTAATGTTTGTCACTATATTCAATTTAGTTGTTTACCCAGTAGTTACATTTTGTTTAACTTGCAACAATTAATTCAGTGCTACGAGGTGTGGCCACAGGAAACGTAGAGACCTTTGCCAGTTGCCACCCACGTAGTCACTTAAGCCCAGTAAAATAATACGTAATATAGCGCTACTCCGGCCAGGTACATTACAGATAAAAGTACTTTGAAATAGTTTGGCCATTCAAATCATTGCCTACCTGAACCCCGTATTTGGTCTATTTTATACTATGTATAATATGTAATTGTATATGATGTAATTGTATATGTAATTGTATGTACATGTCCAATACCTATATATAATAAATATGTATAATATTGTCTGGTACTGGGTTACTGGGTACGTGGTATGATACTGTATAATATGGGGTATAATACTATATATTATCTCATATTTCGTATATATTAGTATATATGTTTCGACTTCAAATACCATCATTGCTCATGTATGTTGTACTGGGTCTTGTCATTTAATGTTCCTGATGTTGATCGATGTTCCGTTATATTGAATACACAACCGGTGGAATACGGCAAACAGCAACAACAATGGCGAAATTCACGTTAGTGATCGGCCTGCAGTGAAAATATAGTGTAGGAATAAAGGCGTGTAATAAAGGCGGCTGCACACTCGACTCGACTCGACAGAGTACGGTGGGCGGACTCTGCGAAATCTCTATGCTTCGCTCATTTTCAGTGATTTTCAGCGTCCGCGGCAGCCGAAACGATGAAAAACGCAAGCTAAACGCGCCGAGTGTCCGCTGGCGGAATGGCGGAAGAAAGCTGGTCCGAAGGAGCTTTTTTTCCGCGGCTGAACGCCGCGGAACCGCGGACAGGAAAACATCAGACTAACAGTGGCGAATCTATGTAGAGGTACAAATTTTGCACAGCATGTTCTTGCCGCTGTGAAATGTATTATGTATACCCAAGTTTCGTGGTTCTAAACTTATATCTTCGTCGAAAAATGACCATCAAGCGTTCCGAGAAGGAAGACAGACTGTAGGTCGGCGGAGCCAGACGGCGGATTCTCGCGAGCAGACAAATCCGACGGACGCCGAATCCGCCGGAACAAGGACGATATTCCGCGGTGTCGCCGCGATTTTCCGATTTCGCAGTGATATCGGGCGCCGAATACACAGTGCGCTGCCGCAATAAATGCGGCAGCACACTGCGCATTCGGTGTCGACCGGCGCCCGATATCACAGGGAAATTCCGCTTCGGAAAATCGCGGCGACACCGCGCAATATCGTCCTTGTTCCGGCGGATTCGGCGCTGTCTGCTCACGAGATTCCGCAACGCCGACCTACAGCCATGCGTACCCAGGGGGGGGGGGGCAAAGAACGTAATTACCCCCCTGAAGGTCCGTACGTATCCCTTTGGAAATAGGGCTATTTCGAGCACCATGCGATAACAAGGGTAATACATAATCCATTGGAGGGTCGGCTGAGGATCCTGGAAGGTCGGCTGGGCTTATCGAGGATCGACCGGGGCACCTAGAGGATCGACGAGGATCGACCGGGGCCCTTGGAAGGCCCATCTGGGGATTGATGGATATGCACGATCAGTGTCACTGGAGCGACCACTGGACGCATGACAATTTGTCGAGTCCCCTGAAAAGGGCCGATTACAAATCGAGTTGAACTGTTGTATTCGTGTTTGTTTTGCCTTAAAATTGTCCTCACCTGGGGGCCCCCAGGGGCGATACAAGGGGCCTCTTGCGCCACTCGGGGGCCCCTGAGACAATGAGAAACCCCTCTGTCGGTCAGGGGCCCTCGGGTAGTGGTACTGAGTACAGGGGGTCCCTGGTGCCAGACAGGGGGTCCCCGGAATAGGGGTCCCGTGGCCCGTGTCCGTCAGGGGGTTCTATAAGCTGGAAACAAATAGGCACGGACCCACCAAATGACAGCCAGAGGGCTCCTCTTTTTTCTCTTTTTTTTCTTCTTTTTGTTCACCTTTTATTTTCTTCGACACATCCAATCAAAACAAATAATTAAAACACAATTCCTCCAAACAGAACATACAAACACTTAAACACATTGCAACCAACGAACATTCAAACATCCATACACCATTAACAGCATCCTAGTCCGTAGACATCCGGCCCCTACCCCCGCGCCGCCTCGCGTTTTTCAGCGGCTCCCGTTCGCGAAGCGGCGCCCCCTCGACACCGGCCGGGCGTGCGAGCCGTCGACCACCTGGGTCGGCGACCCGCACCCCGACCGGCCGACCGACCCCGCAAAATATGCTGGGGCCGGTCTCGGGTTAGCCCGGGTGGGGAATGGGCGGGGGCCTATCCTGTCCTGTCTATGACCTATTCTATATCATATCCTTTTTGTATCCTCATTGAATATCTCCCTGCTTCATAACAGGTGCTGATCAATTTATAAAGTTGTATCTAAATTATTCAGAAGAGCCCATTTATTGTGGAAATCATCTATATTCCCATTCATCGTCGCATTGTATTTCTCACTTAGTTTGTCCGCCTGGAGAATGCTTAATAACGCAAAGGTCGATGGACTTCTCTTTGAATAAATTATCTGTATTGCAGCACTTATACAGTGATTAACTGTTAGGTTATCCCGAACACCCAAAATTACTGTCTTCATGGAGATGTTTTCTGCCAAGCTGCTAAGCTGTTTCGTAATAAGCCAATTTTTTAACTCGCTCCAGAGGCGCTGAGCTCTAGTACAATACCAAAATGTATGCTGGATATCTTCTATCTGTTCACGATGTTCACATATATCTGAGTTCTTAATTTTCATTTTTTTAGCAGGCTGTTTGTAGCGATTATGCGAGTGATAATTTTGTACCGAGTACCTCTGTACTGAATTGGGGTTTCTCTCAAGGCTTTATACGTACCCGGCCAGTCTACGTCGGGAAATTCATTCTCCCACCTCCTTTCCCAAACGTTGTGGTGGTCTTTTGTCTTTTTGCGTAGTAACACTTTACTCAGGTGAAAAGCTCGCGTATTTGTATCAATAATGAATCCTATAACAGGGTCCATACTTGGTTGTTCTGTTTTTCTCCTGTCTCTGGATCGAACCCATTTTCTTGGCAGACTATTTATGAGAGCTGCGTAATCGAGAAAATTTGCCTGTACTCGAAATGTCCGCTTAAATTGTTCATATTCCATTAAGAAACCATCTGATGTAAGGAGGTCATTTAAAGTTCTAACACCATTCTCGTGCCATTCTCTTAGGGCTCCTCTTGCGCATCTGGGGGGGGGGGGGGGGGGGGGAGCTGGGACAATCAGAAACCCCTTTGCCGGCCAGGGGGCCCCCTGGTAGTGGTACTGAACACAGGGGGCCCCGGTTAGTGGTATTGAACACAGGGGCCCCGGTACAAGGCAAGGGCCCCATGCCCGTCAGTTGCCCCATTAACTGAAAATGAATCATAGGTACAGGGTGGGGGAGGGGGAGGAATAGCCCCCGACCCCCCACCCCCGTATCCGCCCCAGACAGGAGGGTCGGCCGGGCTCTGGATTTGCCTACACCGGAAGTATTTTTGATGAAATATGACTGCCAGATTTGGTAGCGAAACTTCGGTCAAATGCAGCGCGGTGGCGCAGCAGCACCACGCAGCACCATGTGATAACAGCTGGGCAATATATCATCCATTGGATGGTCGGCCGGGGATCCTCGAGGGTTGGCTGAGCCCCTCGAGGGTCGACCGGGGCAAATAGAGGGTCGACCGGGGCCCTTGGAAGGCCGATCTGGGGCTTTATGGATGAACAACCAAGGCCTTTGGAGCATCGACTGGAACTGGCCCCTTTGGCTAGTACATCAGTACACAAAGTAGGGCCTGTGAAATCGTCCTTGCCCCCCCCCCCCCCCCAGATTCCTGTGGGGTTCGTTTTCCCCTGATGCCCCCCTCCCTTGGAAACTTCTGGATCTTGAAGTTTTCGACCCCTGGTCGAAAACAATATTTCATCAAAAATGCATTCAATTTTTATTTCTTGAAAATATGCTCCTCTAAAAATATAGTGGGCCAAATCCGGTCAGTTTTTTTTGGTGGAGGTACCTTATGCCCCCCTGATCTAAGAGGGGGAGGAAGGTACCGGAGGAAGGTATTCACGCCCCTTGGAGTGAATCCTGGGTACGCCACTGCCTACAGCCTGTCGCAACCTGTCCCTACAGCCTGTCCTTACTCGCAACGCTTGCTGGTCATTTTTCGACGAAGATGTAAGTTTAGAACCACGAAACTTGTACATAATACATTTCATAGCGGCAAGAACATGCTGTGCAAAATTTGTACATCTATCTTGCATAGATTCGCCACTGTTAGCCCGATACATTTTCCTGTCTGCGGTTCCGCGGCGTTCAGTCGCAGAAAAACCTCTTACGGACCAGCTTTTTTTCGCCATTCCGCCATCGGAACTCGGCGCGTTTAGCTTGCGTTTTTAATCGTTTCGGCTGCGGCGGACGCGGAAAATCACTGAAAATGAGCGGAAAATCGTAGCGATACCACGGAGTCCGCGCGCCGAATGGTCTAGTGCGCTGCTGGCTTAAGACGTCCCGACCCGGTAACAAAACTAGTCAACAACAATAACAACAACAATAAAGCTAGTCAAGGAGGGAACAGACACAGCAGGGCGCTACCACCTCCCTGCTAGTTTCGAACGCTTCACTGACAGGGAACGACCGTTAACCCGCGCCACGTACCTACGAGGTAATGTTGATTTCCAGTTTGTCAGTCCGACCGGTCTTGCGGAGGAACTGGCTCCACTGCGGTGGCATCATTGTCCGCAATGTGCTGTAATCTGTGTCGGGGTTGCCCTTTAGCCATTCGGCGAAGGTCTCTCCCAGCAATAACCAGTCGTTCAGAAACTGATCATCAAAACCAAGCCATGTCTGGATTGCGCGGAACCTCTTTTCGATGTTCGCCTTGATATCTACAAGCCTCCGCTTGTTTAGCCCAGGGCCAGAGCACAGCTGCTCCCTAAGAGCTCGCAGGAGAATATACCAGGCCGTTTTCTTCTTAAGCAAGCCTATCACATTGTCGTCATCGTCGACAAAGTATATGACCTTGCCCTCGTAGCCGTATCCCTGTCTGACCTCCTGCATCAGTTGGGGCAGCCTGCTCACAACGTCTCCGGTCACCACAGAGTGCTCCACAGCCTTCAGACCGAGCGTCTCGGCCAGCTGAAACCCCAGCTCCGGCGAACAGCCGCAGAACGATTCAAACTCGCGCGCGAACGTCGGCGTCCAGGCGATAAAGCGTAGCTCGGCCTCCTTCAGGTCGGAGAGGTCCTCCACGTGCTGGTGGTCGGGCTGCAGCAGCTCCATGACGACCGTGAAGCGCGTGTGGTGGAGGAAGCTGAGCAGGAGCTGCCGCTGCCGGTCCTCCAGCGCCGCCAGAAGCCGCCACACGGCCGCCGCCACCTTTCGGGCCACCTGGTACCTCGGCCCGTCGTATAGAGCGATGTCCGACTTGCAGCGCAGCACCATGTGCACATTCTTGGAGCCGGCGCACACCAAAAAGGCGCCGTCCACGTAGCGCGCGCTCAGGTGCGCCGCCTCGCCGTTGGCCTTCTGTGTCAGCACGACACGGGTCGCGGCTTCGATGGGGCGCAGGAAGAAGCGGCGCCACGTGGAGTCGTTGCCCCCCGCTGAATCGTCGTCTTCGTCGCCCATGCCGCCGGTGAACTTCTTGAGTGCATGGATGAGGCACAAGTACCGCTTGCCGGGCAGCTGCAGCACACAGTTTCCCCGCGCCACCTGTCGCCGGATGTCCTCGTTATTGTTGTAGATGCTATCGTCGGGCTGCCGCCTCCGACCGCCGCCGCCAACCTTGATGTCAACAAGTACTGCACCGGGAATGATGGCTGGTGGCACGCCCGCCTCCTTAGGCTGAACACATGGGCGTGAATGGCACCAGTTTAACCAGTCTTGTACGACATGGTCCTCCACGGCAGCTCCGTCAAGTATCCGGAGGCTCTCAAATTTTTTCGACAGGCGGTCATCAGTCAACTGGAGTAGCAAGAACGATTTCACATCTTCCAATCCTAGCAACCGATCGTCCACCGCAGGCGTGATTTCTAGCATCATCGACGGCAAAGCAATCTGAAAAGATGTTTGATAAATTACAACGTAAAAATGCAGGTTCCTGAACAGGTGCACAGGGCTGACAAGTTATGATGTCACGAGCTGGGGGTGGCTCCAACAGATGAGCGCACTAGTGCTGTTGGCAATAGGTGAGGTATTCTTACAAAATAATTCAACGAACTCCAAACAAGTTAACAAATAGTTAATAAATGATAAATAAATGATGATGATGATGATGATGATGATGATGATGATGATGATGATGATGATGATGATGATGATGATGATGATGATGATGATGATGATGATGATGATGATGATGATGATGATGATGATGATGATGATGATGATGATGATGATGATGATGATGATGATGATAATGATGATAATGATGATAATGATGATAATGATGATGATGATGCAGGGCCTATTTTAAGGGAAACCCACTGGGGGGAGGTATCCCCATTTTTGTGGCATCTTTTTGTGGCAAAAAGGTACCCCCATTTTTCTCCTCCGCGGATTTGGGCAGGTCACCTTATTTTGGTATTCGAGCTTAAAGGGAATAGTTCACCTTTAACATGGCGTTTTGGACTGAGATAGCAGATTTGTAAAGCAGATCTAAAACTGGGTTGTGGGAAAGAATTACCTCCCTGTGTTAAGTAATTTCGACACAGGACTAGTGGGCCCGGTTTCATATCCGCTGTTCCGGGCCACGATCGGGACATCTCGCTCGCCGCTCGCCGCCGGAAGCAGGTACACTCTCTGGCACGCAGTATCTGTTCACGACGCCTCCTTAATATCCGCTCAGCCGCCCGGGCGGCGCGGCAGCCCCTTGTCAGAGACTGTACTTGGCGTCAGGCGGAGCGGGGCGGAGCCAGAACGCCAGCTGCTATCGTACTATTTCTCGTGAAATAGAAAGAGAAACTTACTTCTTTCTCCACATATATCCATCAGTTGTCCAAACCAAAGTCATATTCGTAGTTTTGAGCTCAAGATGCACCTAATGGTTGAACTTCATGACAACTTTCAAGGTGACCTATTCCCTTTAAGAAATTCACTTCGAATTCACCAAAATTGATTTTGTGGAAATTTTTCCGAGAAAAAAGGGGGGTCAAAAAACCCAAAATCACAAATACGAGATAGCCATTTGGAAGAGAATGACATTTTGTGGGGCGCTGGGGGGGGGGGGGGCAACCAAGTCGACTCACGCCCACAATGTATTTAAAAGGATCACGTCAGAAACTATTATATCAGGATCACGATCACGTCGGGGTCACCCAATTGTGGGGCGCTGGGGGGGGGGGGGGGCAAGTCGACGCACGCCCACAATGTATTTGGGCAAACAATCTGCAGACAAACGAAACAGAATGAACCGACAAGAGGAGACGACAAAATGGGACCGAATGACTGCCGAGTGCCATCCGGGGCAGTCAGACGACTATCAGATGAGCGACTCGGGCGGGAAACATGGCGCCGAGAAGACAACGAGGAAACCGATCAGGCGATCGGGACTACATAATAAGAACCTGAAGGGAGACCAAGCTTTAAACAGTTAACAGATATATAATGTGATAATATGATATGAGGCAGATTACAAACCAAGTGACTAAATAAATCGGATAACAGAGTGAGGTCGCGACCAGAAGCGGAAAAGCAAGAGAAAGTTGCACGCGTTGTCGGGTACGAAAACACTTCTGTTTACAGATATACTTAAAGTCGCGAGTTACTCTACAGATTGTGGACAGATCTGTAGACAGAGAAGTTAAATCTGACAGAGACAGATAATCTGACAATCTGACTGATCTGACAGAGAAGTTAAATAAGTTATACGATAAATACAAAGACTGAAAACAAACCACCGCAGATGCATCACATTAACAATAAACATAAAAGTTACCTAATTATTTAAGTTACAAGAATTCCTGGTAGAACTGACGAATTGTAAACAAATCAAGTTGCGGAAATACGTAACGCTAAAGAGCTGCAATAAAGTGATGACGCACCACAGCATTTCCTTCCTTGTGACGTTTTTTTCTCAATTTGCTTTGAACTCTATTTTTTACGATTTGTCAAACATTTATTGTTTTCCACCAAAAATGGCATGACATGACGGCATTAAAGGGACATTGCCACCTTTCTGAAAGTTGTCAAATATACGCCAGTTGTACCCGAAAATATGAAGTAAGTGCTGCTGAAAACGATGGTTATATTTTTTTCTCTCGAAAACTTCACTCAATTTATAATAATTAAGTTTTTTTTTATAAATTTGGGTTGATGACGTCACTATTGAGCTAAATAGAGCTATAGATAAATCCTTTACGCTGCCAAAGTTTGGCACAATTTTTGTCAGACAATTCTGGCGATTCAAATACAAGCAGGTACCAGGTAAAGTGTGTCGCACTCACTTGACCACCGAAGTCTTGTCACTGAAAGCTCCACATACCACACATCGAATTCTTGGCATCGTCATTTTGGGTACAACTGCTTGCCTATCAATTGCCAAATCCTGTTAATTTGTTTACCTCGGGTCTCCTCAGGTCACGTCACTAAGTCAAGTCGTGATCCCACCTCCAAAAAAATGTAAGGTCGTGCCGCAGCCATATTGTTTGACCGATCAGTTAGATACTCACAGGATTTAATCAGGTCATAAACACCTACAATTCTGCTGTACAATTCTGCATCAATTCTGATGTACAAATACAAATGAACAATTCTGCTGTGCAATTTCGGATCATTGTTATATCGGTGACCTAAGGTGAAGTCTATTTTGTGACCTCCCAATTATAAGTCATTGGTGAAACATGAAAATGCATATAAATCCACAGGAAATGGCTAAATTTGCCCAATTTTCACCAGAGTCCCGCATCTTTTGCAAAATACAAAGATCCAGTGGCGGATCTACGGTTGGGGAAAATGGGCAATTGCCCCCCCCCCCCCCCCTCAACCGCCTGAAATCGGCGCAAGATTGACACATTTCCTGATATATAAGAAAATCGAAGGAACTTTTACTAAGGAAAGTTAGCTTTAAATCAGCCATGTGGTATTTTTATCCTGCATAAGCAAGCCAAATCCGATGCGTTTTCAGAATTGTGTGAGACTTATTGGAATTTTGCCCCCCCCCCCCAAACCACCCGTTCTGGATCCGCCAATGCAAAGATCCATGTGGTATTTTTATCCTGTGACCTCCACGAGGTAAAATCTGTTCACACTGAGGTCATTCGTCATTTTTCTTCCATAACTTTTTACTAAACCAGTAAGGCGCCGTAGTTGGCGACGGACTTAATTGTATGTCTACATGTCAGGCGAGGTCAGCTGAACATGTTCGTGAACTTTTTTTTCCGAAAAAAAATGTTTATCTTGGAAGATATTCAACTCTTAGTTTTAAGCGAAAAGTTGGGTTGGTGACGTCATATGATTTTTTTTTTAATAAGAGGGAAATAATTTGTGCTGCCAAATTTATGGCACAATTTTTTATCTACATCTATTGCGCAGAAAAAGCGAACCACCCGGTATCTAGATTGGCTTAGATTGCGAACCACCCGGGGATCGAGAAATGAAAGACGAAAATATTCCAAGGCCGATATTAAAACAAGTCGATTATCACTACCAGTTGGGTAAATAGACGACGCTGTCGGTTTAGAGTCACTATTCAAATACACATGGGCCTTATTTTTTACAGATGTCAAAATCAAACTCGAATATCCTTTTGATTAGATCATTGTGGTTGTTTTAAAGGGACACTCCCACCTTCCCAAAAGTTGTCAAATGTACGCGGCCTGTGGTGCAAAATATGAAGTCATTGCTGCCGAACACGATTGACATTTGTTTCTCGCAAACAGTGCTCAATTTCATAAACAGTTAAGTTTTAATATTTGGGTTGATGACGTCATATTGAGCTCTAGAGAGCTATACAGAAATCCTTTACGCTGCCAAAGTATGGCACAATTATTTCGAGATGATCCTGGCGCTTTGAATACAAAATCAACCAATTACCAAAACATTTGAAACACGCAAATATCTCCAAGTCTAACCTTAAAACAAGTTGACTATCATCACCATTTGGTAAAGGGAGCTGACGTCATCGGCTTTAGACCCTATTAAAATACACGTGGGGTTTATTCGTTACAATTGTCAAGACCAAGCTCGATTTTCTTTTTGATTATACCTATGTGGTTGTTTTAACTGCTGCCCTACTTAATTTCAATGCAAATCCAACAACATGGCTATCTCAACTCAAAACTAATGTTAAGGTGGGAGTGTCACTTTAACTGCTACCATACTTAATTGCAATGCCTAGCCATACAAATGGCTATCCCAACTCAAATATAATGTTAAGGTGGGATAGTCGCTTTAAAGGGAAGGCGATGGTGGTATAATGGTTTATCCAAGTGATTTTTGGGAAAACATTATGCGGTACACCCGTCATTCTCCCATAGGCCATAATGGTAACTTATGTTGTGGCCTAAGTTCAACCAGTGACCAGGGGCGGTCATATTACTCGTTGCGAACCGTCTATAGGCTAGTGTGAATATTTAGCCGTTGAAACGACTTCGATAAGTACTTTAGGGAAAAAGTTCTACGGTACCCGATATTTGACCTCGCTGACACTCTTTGACCTCCCGAGGTCAAACGATTTACCTCAGCAGCGAGAAATTAGTTAAGGGTTCGAATACACTCATAGACACCAACATTTCGTATAAGTTTTAACACAATCGGCCGGTAAACAACGAATACGTATTTGGACGGCTCGTTAAATGGATATTATCGTCTTTCCAGGTGACCTGAGGTCAAACAGTGACCTGGAGGGGTCAATTTTTGCGTTGTACACCTTCGGTGAGTTAAAGGGAAGGCGATGGTGGTGGAATGGGTTCTCTAAGCTATTTTGGGAGATAAAAAATATGCGGTACCCCGTCATTCTCCCATAGGCCATAATGGTAACTTATATTGTGACCTGTGGTCAACCGGTGACCAGGGGCGGTCAGATCACTCTTTGTGCACCGTCTATAGGCTGGTGGGAATATTTAGCCGTTGAAACAGCTTCGGTAAGTACTTTAGGGAAAAAGTTATGCGGTACCCAAGATTTGACCTCGCGGGCACTCTTTGACCTCCCGAGGCCAAACGATTGACCTCAGCGAGAAATGCTTTCAGGTTTCGAATACACGCATAGACACCAACATTTCGTATAAATTTGAACACAGATGTACCACTCTAACCCATTCAAAACTCCGCCGTAAGCAATGCGCCCTATACTCTGACGCACAGACGCCGGTCCGCTTGGTAGCAGTTGATCATCAGCGCCTCTAGCGGCGGCAATGTATTGTGGTGCCCCATTGCGATCCGCGCAATGGGGGAGGGGGTAACGGGTCATTCTGGTTATCAGCAGGGGGTAAACATACCATTGGAGCTGAGAATTACTGTTCTGAAGTATTTTATAGATCCTATCTAAGCATTATATTATATTCTTACTCAACCTGATACATTATAGAAAAAGAAAAAAGAGAAAAAATAGAAAGAAGAAAAAAATATTTATAAAAAAAAATTAGGACATGCTTTAGATGATACACTAGAGGAAAACCAGCGCTTTATGCGCATTGGCTTGGGTTTCAAAATTGGAGGTGATGTACAGGGGCGAGGAAACTACTAGAGAAGCAACGTGTGCCGCTCTTTTCCATACCCAATGCTGCTTATTGCCAATAGTATGTCATATATTTAAGGAAATGGGTGTCAATGCCATATAAGGAAATGGGTCGCCTAACAAGCAAACAAAACTAGAGATAGCTGGTAAACATGAAGAAGGAGCGACACTGGTACCTAAGGTCACACAAAGTCGGAGAAGCGGAACTGGAGCTGGAATCACCGTACATGAATCCAGAACCGGCGAGCTTGACTGACTCCTGAACCTGAGGTAGCTGGTTACTGGTTAGGTGATGTGTCGGCCTCGCACCAATGACCAAGTTGACCATGGCAAAATCATGCATTTATCATACATTTGGTATGAGTAGGTACCATACTTGGCTTCAACCCAGTTATGCTATGCTGTGTTTTACGGTGTTATGGTCAATGTTTCGGGTACATTTTTATGAATTTATCGTTATATGGTCGTACTCAAGCAAATGCTGGCAAACCAATGCATTAAAACACATGCATTTTCAGAAAAAAAGGCCTATCTACTTATATATAAGTTAGTTAGTTATTTTGTTTGTTAGTTAACTGTTTCCGAATTAAGGTCCATAACACGCGCACTGCCCAGGGTTCACACTAACCACAAACTGCCGGGGGGGGGGGGGGGGGGGGAGGAAGACTTCCGCCTCCCCATAAGATCTAAACAAACATGCAATGTAGCAACAAGCGGAAAACAGTGTTAGATAGCTTGAGACAAGCTCTATCAAAAGTACTTAGGTCATTTTTAGGTCAGGTCAATATTGAGGCCACCAGAGGTCACCAAAGATCAAATGTTGGCTATATTAGTGACCTTGATAAAACTGTCTAGTGTCTATATCTTGATAACTAAAAGAAGAGATGCACGGAAAAAGCATTTGTAAAAGCATTGAATTTGCTGTCGCTAAGGTTCCATCAGAATTGACCTAAGGTCAATAGTTAGGTCAGCAGAAGCCATTGAATTTGAAACATTCTAAAAATTGCCAAAATGTTTTCCAGGAATAACTTTTGACAGAAGCACAATACAGTAAAACATATTTCACCATTGTGTTTGTCTTGTCAAGACACATCAACAAATTAGATATTGGGATTTGGGTGACCTAGTTAGGTCATATCAACAAATTGGCCTGTCCTGAGGTCAGGTCAAGGTCAGGTTAAGGTGAAACCTTACATCAATTGATTCATCTTGGCAAGCCAAATACATTGGTGAAAACATTGCACTACCTTGATTTGGTAAAGTTATTGAAGAAAACCCATATGTGACCTGGGGGTCATGAGTTGACCTTGTAGAGGACAGAGGTCAAAGAACAGAAATGTGACAGGGCTTTGCATTTGGCACAAAAGAGTGAAAATTGGTTCAAAAATGGGTGAAAATTGGTCAAATTTAGCCATTTCCTATGGAGTTGTTTTAATTTTTCCCACAGACTTATAATGGGGAGGTCACAAAATTGACCTGACCTTAGGTCACCAATGTAACAAAAATGTGAGATAAACGAATTGTAGGTACTTATCACTTGATGACATTCTGCAAGTTTTGAACTGTCTGGTCAATCACTTTGGCAGTGGCACAACTGCAAACTTTTGGAGGTGGGGTCACTTGAGTTGACCTGGTGACCTGAGATGACCCAAGGTAAACAAATTTACACTGTGGGTAATTGATGCTCAAACAGCTGTCAAATTTTGAGGTGCTGTGCACCGCCATTGAAACTCTGGTGACAATGCCCTTGTTCTTATACATAGTTGAGTGATCATGTAAAAAGTTGGTGGGTCGCCTCCCCCCCCCCCCCCAAACTCAAATTTAGCCATTTCCTATGGAGTTGTTTTCATTTTTCCCACAGACTAATAATGGGGAGGTCACAAAATTGACCTGACCTTAGGTCACCAATGTAACACAAATTTGAGATAACAAATCATAGGTACTTATCACTTGATGACATCCTGCAAGTTTTGAACTGTCTGGCCAATCACTTTGGCAGTGGCACAACTGCAAACTTTTGGAGGTGGGGTCACTTGACCTGGTGACCTGACCTGAGATGACCCAAAGTAAACAAATTGGTATTGGAAGCTCGTGTGACGCCTGCGATACCAATACCAACAAATTTACATTGTGTGGGTAATTGATGCTCAAACAGCTGTGCCAAATTGTGTGGTGCTGTGCGCCGCCATTGAAGCTCTGGTGACAATGCCCTTGTTCTTATACATAGTCGAGTGATCATGTAAAAAGTTGGGAGGGGGGCATCGCTCCCCCCCCCCCCCCCCCCCGCTCCAAAGTTGGGGGGACGAGTTGCCCCCATTGTCCCCACGTCCCTGGGTGGGTACTTACCAAACACCAAGGCTGTATAAACCCCAAACACCAAGTAATCAGTTACTTAGATACGATGACTGGCAGCATTCTAGCGGCCCACTGCTGCATCAACTCCAGCTGATAGTCAAGGTACCTTAATAACTGCTGAAGGCTGATAGTGCTACCCGTGTGGGCAGCACCAAGGCCCTATAAGAAGGTAGCGTCACCAGGCGATTTGTTTACATTCTGCACCGACCGCTGTGTGACGTCACTGGGCGTCTCTTCGCCCGCGTCCCGCTTGTGGAGCCAAGTATCGGTCGGCCGCCAAATCTAGTTCGTGGGATGTAATTTGGTGTGGTACATCCGTACTTCAACAAACTGTAGTCATTCGATATCTGTGATACATACATACACAGACAGACGGGGTGTGTTTAGTTACGGTAAACAGAGCTTGTGTCAAGCCAGCAGCAGACAGCGGCAGGGCAGAGTGCGGCTCTCGCCTCCGCCCTCAGTGGCACACAGCGGCAGACAGTCACACACAGAGGCAGACAGTCACGCAGTGGCACACAACAGTAGACAGAGGCAGGTCAGAGTGCCGCTCTCGCCCCCCACCCCCACCCGACAGCGGCACACATCGGCACAAAGCAACATACTGTGGCACACACGGCACGGCATTGTCGTTCTCGCCCCCCTACCTCTATGCCAACAGCGGCAGACCAGACAGGCGAGAGTGCCAATCTCGCCACATCCTTCGGCGGCGGACAGCGACATGCCAGAATACAACACTCGTGCGTTCGTTCGTTACTCCCTCCGGCTCGCATCCCGGGTGTAGCCATTGCAGCTCAGTTGGGCGCGGAATCCGGCGGCCAAGGCCGCCACCACACCGTCATCGCGCAGGGTAGTCGGGTCCGGGTGGATGACGCCCAGGTGCCGGAGGCGAGCTCTGACCAGGGCGGGGCACCGCTGCAGCACGTGCCGCGGTGTGTCAGCCACTTCTCTGCATAGCCGGCACAGGGAGGCGGGACATCCCTCGGCGCTGCACTGCCCTCAGCCGAGCCTAGGTCGGCGGCCGATCCGGTGGAGGTACTGCTCCGAGCCGCTCCAGTGCCCGGCTCGGAGCTGCCGGATGTCCACCGTAGCGAGACGGTCACCGTCGCCGACCGGGCTCCGCTGGCGGGTTTCATGATCCTTGTACCGCCCGCCAGGCCATGATCGCTGCCAGGTGGAGATGGCGGATCGGGAGACGGCCTTCTGGGTGGTGGCGACGTCGATGGGCGTGTATTGTTGGAGGAGGGCGCTGGCCTCCTTTGCGAAGACGTCCGCTCACTCTCGCCAGCGGCGGCGGCCGGGCTACGGAAGGACAGCGGCGGGGCGGCGGAAGACGACGCCATGGCAGCGACAGGGCAGCGGCAGGGCGGCGGAAGAATACGCCAGGGCAGCGGTCTGTATGCGGTCGCGCAGCGGCCGTTTAGCGACAGATGGTGACAGGTCAGCAATGACTTGGAGCTCCGCCAGATCAATCGGAGCTCCAGCTGTGCTGGCGAACCTGGTTCGCTGCTCTTTCCTGTGCCTTGATCATCTGCGCGAGCGGCATTCAACTACCTGAGCCGCAGGTGGAGGCGACACTGCCACCCAAGTCCGGCACGCCTCCACTGCCACCAGAGTCCGGCACGCATCCACTGCCACCAGAGTCCGGCACGCCTCCACTGCCTCCAGAGTCCGGCACGCCTCCACTGCCGACGGAGTCCAGTACGCCTCCACTGGCACCAGAGTCCGGTACGCCTCCACTGCCACCAGAGTCCGGCACGCCTCCACTGACACCAGAGTCCGGCACGCCTCCACTGAGTTGTCTGTCTTCCTGTAGATATGCAACACATTGGTAAATAAATGCAGGGATGTAGCTATATGCACTAATTTCAATATGGTGTGACAAAACATATCACCTTTCTTTGACACCTCCTGTTCGAGTCTCAGTGTCACTCCGCTGTGCACACGACGACGTCTCAGAGAGGACTGTATTTGTAACGGTAATGGCGGACGTGTGCGACACTGGCGCCATCTCTACACTGGTGTCGGCGGTACTAAACATAGTACCGCCACCACCCGCACACCCCCTCACCAGTCGGTGACCGATGGCTAGCATCGAACACCGGCTGTACAATCAGGCCTCGGCATATATGTACAACGATTTCAGGCCATCAACCCCCACCCCCCACCAGCGACAGCCAGCCGGCACGTTTCGATCAGGCGATCGGGCGGTCGCCGCTGGCGCTGAGACCGGCGCGGCGGCGGCGGCGGTGACGACGGCGACGTCTGCGCGCACGGCTCGGGCGCGGGTGGCTGGTCGTCGGCAGGCGTGTCAGCGGTGCGAGGCGAGGGCTCGCTGGCGTCCGGCGCAGCGTGACCGTATCGCCGGCGCAGGAACCGCCGGTTTCGGGTAAGCACGCGGCCGCTCGGCATTCTCACATAATACCGGCGGTGTGGGCCCACCTCCGCTATTACGCCAAAACGGTCCCACCGTTTGGTGGCGTGGTCCTGGATAACGACCTGGTTGCCGACCGTCAGGCCGCGGAGATCGGTGGCGCGCCGGTCGTAGCGCTCCCGGGCCTCGTCTTGGCGGTCGGCGGCCACCGCGTCGGCATCGTCGGCGGCGCGCTGCCAGCAGGGCGCGAACGAGCGCCGGTGAGCCGGGATCATGTCCCGCAACGGCTGGCCGAGCACGATCTGTGCAGGTGATCGGCCGTCCGGGCCTGGCGTGTTCCGGTACTGCCGAGTGCCACGGACCCAGGCGTCGTGGTCCATCGTAGCGTCCCGTTCATTCCACACGCGGCGGATCAGTTTGGCCGCGTACTTCACGCCTGCCTCGGCGCGCCCGTTCGACTGCGGGTAGTGCGGCGACGAGGTTCTGTGTTGCACGCCCCACTCCTTGAGGAACACAGCGAGAGCGCGCGACGTGAACTGTGGCCCGCCGTCGGACCATAGCACCTCGGGGACACCAGCGATGCAAAAGATGCCCCGCAGCTCTCTCACGAGCAGGGCAGCGGTTGCGGTCTGACCAAGGGGGCGGACGAATTGCCACCCCGAGAAGGGGTCGACCGCTAGCAAGTAGTACCGGCCGGCGTGCTCGAAAAAATCGGCACACAGGTGCTGGAACGGCCGGTCCGGTGCCTCACGGGTCCGGTACGTCTCCTGCGGGTGGGACGGCAGCTCGCGTTGGCATGGCTGGCAGCTCTTCGTGACGTTGTCCACATCGTTACTTAGCCCCGGCCAGTACACGATCCGGCGGGCACGGCTCGTCGTTTTTTCGCGCCCCTGGTGGCTGGCGTGCAGCTCGGCGAGCACGGCCGCGCGCATCGGGCGGGGAATGACGAGCCGGCAGCCGCACACGACCAGTCCGTCCTCGACGGCGAGACGGTCGTGGACCGGCCAGTAGGGCCGCATGAGCGACGGCAGGTCGGACTTCTGGGACGGGAAGCCGTCCATCACGGTCTGTAGGAGCAGTCGGGCCTCCTCGTCTCGGTCCGCTGCTCGCCGTACCTCGTCCAGCCGGAGGTCGGTGCAGAGCTCGGCTGCCTCGCTGAGAACGACGGCGGAGACGGTGGCTGCTGACCTGTCCTCGGCCAGCTCGTCCTCTGCGGTGGGCGGGTCCACCGGAGACCGGGAGAGGGCGTCCGCCGCCTGGTGCTCCGTCCCGCGCTGCCATCTGGCGGTGAAGTTCATCATGGACAGTTTCTGGCGGAGGCGCTGGAGGCGCGGGTTTTCAATTTCATCGAGGTTCTTTGAGTTTAGGATCGGCACGAGAGGGCGATGGTCGGTCAGAACGTCGAACTCTGGGAGCCCGCTGAGAAAGAGGCGGCACTTGTGGCACGCCCAGGCCACTGCCAGCAGCTCCAGCTCGATGGTGGCGTAGCGGCTCTCCGCGTCCGTCAGGAACCGAGAGCCGGCCTGGACCACACGCCAGGTGCCGTCCGGCTGTTTTTGCTGGAGGAGGAACCCGAGCCCCTTCAGACGGCTCGCGTCGGTCGACAGCAGGGTAGGGCGTGTCTGGTCGAAGAAGGCCAGCGTGCGAACGGAGCCCAGTGCTGCCCGCGCCTTCTCGAACGCCGCCTGGTGGCCGCTGTCCCAGACGAAGCTTCGTTTCGCGCTCAGTAGGTGGCGCAGCGGTTCCAGATGTGCGGCAGTGTCCTCCGAGAAGGGAGCCACCTGGTTCGCGAGGCCGAAGAAGCTGCGCAGCTCCGTCAGCGAACTCGGCGCCGGGAACGCAGCGATGGCCTTCGTCAGTGCCGGGTCTGGTGTGTACCCGCTGTCGGCCACGATGAAGCCGGCGAACTTGACGCTCTGCCTCTGGTGCTGAGTTTTCGCCGGGTTCAGCGCCACCCCGCGGTCCCGGCACCGGGTCAGGAACTCGCGAACTCGGGCGGCGTGCTCTTCCTTCGTCTTGCTGTAGACGATGACGTCATCAACGACACGCTGGACGCCGTCCATGTCGATGAAGCACTCGTCCATCCGTCTGTTGTAGTGTTCGCTGATGGATGATATGCCGTACGGCGCGCGGAGGTACTGATATCTCCCGAAGGGCGTGATGAACGTCGTCAGGTGGCGTGACGACTCGGTCAGAGGACACTGGTGATATCCCTTGGCCGCGTCGAAGACACTGAACCACCGGGCCTCAGACGCCACGATCGATGCAACGCACTCAGCTGGCGTGCTGGACTGGTACAGCTCCCTTTTCACGGACTGGTTGAGCTTGGTGAGGTCCACGCACAGACGGATGCCTCCGTCTTTCTTCGGTGCCACAACGATGGGCGCGCACCAGTCAGTCGGCACTGTCACCGGAGCGATGATGCCGTCCCGCTCCAGTCTGTTGAGCTCCTCTCGGAGCGTCTCTCGCATAGACAGCGGGATTCGGCGAGGTGCGTGCACCGCGAATGGGGTAGCGTTCCTCTGAAGGTGGATCCGGAACTCCTCGCCCGGCATAGCCCTGACGACACCATCCAGTACATCGGCGAATTCGTGTAGCGGATTCTCAGCAGACGCAGCTTGTCCCGTAGCGGTCGGCGGCGCTGTAGTCGGATCGACCGAAGTAGGTGGCAGCACGCTCGCTGCCGGCCCGGCCCGCGGCGGCGCCGGCGGCGGCGACGGTGACGGCCGGCGGTGGCCGTGAGCGGCGGCGGCGGCCGGCGGCGGCGGCGCCGCTGTCCCACCGCGGCCGGGCTCGGCGGCTGACAGCGGCGCGGTCGATGTGGCGACGGTGGCGATCTGCTGCGGGTAGGTTGCCGGCACAAGGCGTAGGGACCGAGCGGTCCTCCAGGAGAGTAGCAGGCGGGGCACGCCTGGAATAATGTGTACCGTGTCGCGCACGGTCACATCACCCAGGCTTATGCGCACTGGCAGGCTGCCACGAGACCGGACCGTGTGCCCGTCGACGGCGCGAGGGTTGGTTGTCGGCGGCCGGAGGTTGTTGTTAAGTTCGTCGATTTTGGGCGCGAAATCCAGGCCTGCCACCGATACGTCAGCTCCGGTGTCAGGGAGAGCGTCCATCTCCGCCGTCTGTCGACCTGTGACGGTCACGCGGACGGTCGGTGCCGACCCGCCCGCGGTCGTCGCGGTCGTGGCCATGGTGATGGCGGATGCCGACGACTCGTACGGGCGTCGGGCGCTGCGGCACATCCGTGACAGGTGGCCCAGTCGTCCACAGTTATAACATGGGCGGTTGGCCGCCGGGCATCGGGCTGAACGGCTGTGCCGCTCACCGCAGTTACGGCAGGCCGCCGGAGCGTCGTTCATCTCCGGTTCGGCGACCTCTGATCCCAGCCGGCGCCGGGGAGGGGTGGGACTCCGAGACTGAAATCGGACACCGCGGCTCCCCTGGCGTCGGCGGTTCTGGGCGGGGGCGTCGCCGCGGAGACGCGGCGTGCTGCAGGCGGACACGGCGTCCGCGTCGCTGCCCGTGATGGTCGTGACGTCACGAGCGGCGGCCTCTTCTGCCTGTTGCAGCGACAGCAACGGCACCGCGCACAAGCGTTTGATGGTGGCTGGGTCACGCAGACCGACCACCATCCGATCACGGATTAGAGAATCCCTGCAGTGGTCACAGAAACCGCAGTCCCTGCTTAAGTCGCGCAGACGCGTGGCGAAGTCATCAAATGACTCGCCGTTGAGCTGCGCGCACATGTTAAATGTCCTCCGCTCTATCACCTCGTTCACCTGGCCGCGTGCGTAGCGCTCGAGGTGCGCCAGGACGGCGGACAGGTCGTTGCGTTGGGCCGCTGGCGCGTCGGAATTTGCCACGACAGTCAGGGCCTCGTCCGACAGGCAGGTGCGGAGGATTGCCATCTGCAGGGCCGGAGGCTTGCTCGACAGCCCTGCCAGCATGGCGTAATCATCCCACCGCTGGCGCCACAGCCGGTAAGAGGCGCCGCGGTCGCTGGTCAGCTCCAGTCGGTGGGGTTTGGCGTCCCTCGCCATCGACGGAGAGACGGCACTGTGGACGGCACTGTGGGCCGCTGATTGCGTCACTGGTTGGTCTTCGTCGTCACTCGGCATCGGTATAGTTACTGAGGCGGGGTCGCTCCCCTCGGACCCTGCCGGCTGCGCCATGTTCGAGTCTCAGTGTCACTCCGCTGTGCACACGACGACGTCTCAGAGAGGACTGTATTTGTAACGGTAATGGCGGACGTGTGCGACACTGGCGCCATCTCTACACTGGTGTCGGCGGTACTAAACATAGTACCGCCACCACCCGCACACCTCCAATTATAGGCTATTAAACTGCATCAAATTTGTATTGTGTGTGACACACAAGCAAATATTTATTGAATTGGCAAACACCAATCTCTTCCAAGACAATCAATACATATTACATACTATGTCAAAATTCATGTTAACCCTCGCCCTACTGGAGGTTTTTCACCTTCGCCCTACGGAGGTCCTAAAAAGACCCCCGGTTAACTTCCAAACCAAGCAACATAGAGCAACGCGGTAAGAACCAACATGTTGCCAGTCATGTTTGGAATCTAACGGTATGCATTTTTTAGGTTTCGGGTCAACGAGTGACCTTCCAGGTCAAGTGAATGACCTCGATCGACCACGTCCAGAACAGCGATTTTGCTCTGTCAGAAAACCTCAAAATTAAAAATTGGTAAATGTAAATAAAAATGCATGTTCCTAGACCAGTTTTGTCTCAGAAATACAGACAAGATAATAATTTGTTCGTATCTGGTAAAAAAAGTCAAAAAAGTTATTACAAAAATGACGTCATGAGTTTCTTACACTTATGGAGCCATCATTCAGTCAAAAATATAAATATTGCTTTGAAATTTGAATTGGGTATTGTCCATACTCAGTTCTCTCACATATATTCCGGTTTTTCTAACATCTTTGAAAATTTTGATTTGTGGTGATTTGAAGACAAAAATGTATGCATGTATGTATGTATTGACATTTAAAACACTCTCCAACATAAAATGGTTATTCCGAGTGTCGAGTCGATAACGTTAAAAGGTGAGACATGTTAAAAAGGCACTCGTAAGCAGCATTCATACAGCAAAATATAAAAAGCATACATCCATACACACAACACGCACACACACACGCACGTACGCACATATTCATCCAGTCCCAGCTAAATGATTACACAGTGCATGCCTAAAAGACGCGAGAGTCGAGTTCCGGAGTTCCAGAGGTAAAGAGTTGTAAAGTTGCGCGATACTGTATAAGAGGCGCCGCCTACCCGCCTCCGTCCTCACACGCGGGAGAGCTAGATCAGTGTCCTGACGAGTAGAACGGGAGCGAAGAGAAGAGTTGGCCTGAATATGAGATATGAGAATAATGAATATGAGCCTGAAATCATTTAATTTTTATTTTAGGGGTCAAAACACCAAAAAATTCGGAAATCCGAGATTGCCATTTGAAAGAGAATTACATTTTATATCTTTAGTTTGGTGAATTGCGTTTGCAATTTGCTTCAAAACTCTGTTTTCTACGATTTTTCAAATATTTATCGTTTTTCCACCAACATGACGTCATCAAAACATGATTATCTCCCAATCTATTTAACCAATTTCAATTAAATTTTTACAGCATACGTATAATTGTTGTAAACTCAGCTACTGAAAATTTCAGCAAGATGCGCCGCATGTGTAAAAAGTAATTCAAAGAAAAACCTCAGGGGGGGGGGGGGCAGTCAGCAGCAGCACCCCCCCCCCCCCCCCCCCCCCCCCAGGGCGAGGGTTAAGATATGCATCAGAACCACATAGATATGCACCAGACAATCAGCTCAACCAGACAATCAGCTCAATCTTTCAATTATATAACTAAATTTGACATCTATGATCCTAGCATTCTGCTGTCTTGATGCTAAGTGATAGATGGTACACAGGAAACATTGAAAAACTTACAAGTACTAACTGTACATTAATTAATGCAAATGTCAATAAAAAGTAGTGTGTAAAATAAGCATGACAAACAATGGTAAAGGTACCTTATATATGCAGGCAATAATTAACCAAGCACCCAAGCAAGTACTTAAAAGAGTGGAAGATGCAAACTATTTTACTGATGCTGATGCCACAAGTGTAATACCTTGAGATGGATGCTGGAAGATTTTTTAGAAGGGATTGCATCAATTCTGAGCTTCGGTTTGGTGTCAGGAACTAAAGTTATCTTTATTATATGATGCATCATAATCTTCCTCCACAAAGTGTTCAGAGCAGACATAATCATTTTCGCCATTAAACAGGTCTGCCCTGGCACACTTGTGCACCCATGCTGCCCAGATCATTTTCTCTTTAGGAAAGCGAAAGAAAGTGAGATCCATTTTCTTGCGCTTATGCTTCTTGCCAGCCCACGATCCACAGGTTGACATAGCACAATGTGACGGCATGTTTAACTTGTGGACTGTGGTGTAATCTGAAAAGGGACAAAAAATGCATCCACAATTACAATTTAGATACACTAGACACAACCATAATTATCAATATCTTAAGGGTAAACAACCTACTATCAAGTATCCATTCAAGGGTTTCCACTTTCCATCCATCACAACTAGTAACCTACCTACCTATTGTCTTCATAAGACTGGGAAACCAATCTGGTAGATACCTATAGATTGTACAGAAATTGAACAGAGAGCATTGGCCAGGTATTATATATATAAACCAGTGAGTGCATCTTGTGAAAAGTTAAAGTATG
>JAXIVJ010006201.1:5000-68490 GCA_036785665.1 Chirona hameri
CACACACACACACACACACACACACACACACACACACACACACACACACACACACACACACACACACACACACACACACACACACACACACACACACACACACGTGGTTACTGTCGAGGAAGCGGCAGGAACTGGCACCAGGGACCTTTCACACATCAGGCGAATACGTGGACACTCAACCAATGACCGCCCCGAGAAAGTGACTTTAACTCTGGAGCACGAACGGAACACAATATGTAACCCCGCTCGACGTGGACTCCATCTCAGTTGTGAGTGACTCCTCGTCCCCGCTCGACGTGGACTCCAGCTCAGTTGTGAGTGACTCCTCCGTCCCCGCTCGACGTGGACTCCAGCTCAGTTGTTAGTGACTCCTCCGTCCCCGCTCGACGTGGACTCCAGCTCAGTTGTTGGTGACTCCTCCGTCCCCGCTCGACGTGGACTCCAGCTCAGTTGTTAGTGACTCCTCCGTCCCCGCTCGACGTGGACTCCATCTCAGTTGTTAATGACTCCTCCGTCCCCGCTCGACGTGGACTCCAGCTCAGTAGTTAGTGACTCCTCCGTCTCCGCTCGACGTGGACTCCAGCTCAGTTGTTAGTGACTCCTCCGTCTCCGCTTGACGTGGACTCCAGCTCAGTAGTTAGTGACTCCTCCGTCTCCACTCGACGTGGACTCCAGCTCAGTTGTTAGTGACTCCGTCCGTCCCCGCTCGACGTGGACTCCAGCTCAGTTGTGAGTGACTCCTCCGTCCTCGCTCAACGTGGACTCCAGCTCAGTTGTTAGTGACTCCTCCGTCCCCGCTCGACGTGGACTCCAGCTCAGTTGTTAGTGACTCTTCCGTCTCCGCTCGACTTGGACTCCAGCTCAGTTGTGAGTGACTCCTCCGTCCCCGCTCGACGTGGACTCCAGCTCAGTTGTTAGTGACTCCTCCGTCTCCGCTCGACGTGGACTCCAGCTCAGTTGTGAGTGACTCCTCCGTCCCCGCTCGACGTGGACTCCAGCTCAGTTGTTAGTGACTCCTCCGTCCCCGCTCGACGTGGACTCCAGCTCAGTTGTTAGTGACTCCTCCGTCCCCGCTCGACGTGGACTCCAGCTCAGTTGTTAGTGACTCCTCCGTCCCCGCTCGACGTGGACTCCAGCTCAGTTGTTAGTGACTCCTCCGTCCCCGCTCGACGTGGACTCCAGCTCAGTTGTTAGTGACTCCTCCGTCCCCGCTCGACGTGGACTCCAGCTCAGTTGTGAGTGACTCCTCCGTCCCCGCTCGACGTGGACTCCAGATCAGTTGTTAGTGACTCCTCCGTCCCCGCTCGACGTGGACTCCAGCTCAGTTGTTAGTGACTCCTCCGTCCCCGCTCGACGTGGACTCCAGCTCAGTTGTTAGTGACTCCTCCATCCCCGCTCGACGTGGACTCCAGCTCAGTTGTTAGTGACTACTCCGTCCCCGCTCGACGTGGACTCCAGCGCAGTTGTTAGTGACTCCTCCGTCCCCGCTCGACGTGGACTCCAGCTCAGTTGGGAGTGACTCCTCCGTCCCCGCTCGACGTGGACTCCAGCTCAGTTGTTAGTGACTCCTCCATCCCCGCTCGACGTGGACTCCAGCTCAGTTGTTAGTGACTCCTCCGTCCCCGCTCGACGTGGACTCCAGCTCAGTTGTTGGTGACTCCTCCGTCCAACACCAAGAGTCCAGGCCCTGGTGGCACATTAAGGTCGTAGAGAGGCCAGCTGGTGAGCGGCTCCTTCCGTCGTCCTCTGGGCAGAGATCCCGCCAGGCAGTCTGGGATCGGTGCCCAGACCCCGCCAGGCAGTCTGGGATCGGTGCCCAGACGAAAAGTGACCCCGCCGGAGCTTTTCCAGGGGGCCCGCCGTGTCATGATCGGTTCTATGGGGGAGGGAAGGACGTTACTCTCGACGACTCCCAAACCTCGAGGTCCACCCCACCATCCGGTGACCGACCACTTCCGGAACCTCGAGGTCCACCTCCCACCATCCGGCGACCGACCACTTCCGGCACTGTAAGCTTGTATACACAATCACCAGAAGTGCGTCGTTCGGACGCAGGCCACTGGATTTCACCAGAAGCCAGGCCGCCAGCGTGAGGCGTCGGGACCCAAAAACCGGAGCCACGTCAGCCCCCGCCACGACGGTCAAGATGCCGCGTCGAGGTCGAGGATCGTCGAGGTCGAGGATCGTCGAGGTCGAGGTGGAGGATCCGTCGAGGTCGAGTTGATGACTCGGGCTGCGGAGAACCTCAAGTTAGATGTTTCTGTGACCTTGCCGCCCGAGTTCAGAGGTCACCGATAGGCGGCGCTGGGGAGAATGACGAAGTCAGGCCAATTTTGGGTTTACAGGTCTGGCTGTAAACGATGCATGATTCCACACACGGAGCAAGGGGCAATCTCTACAACCTGTCTCTAGTGTATTGTGATTTTATCAAACAGAAGTAACTAGTGCTAACCCATCCGCTCCGCTGGGCGATTACTGGTGTCAAGTGGTGGTGCAAGCCAGTGATAGGCAATTAGGGATTGGTAACCCGTACTGCCCGTGACATCTGTCGTACCTACAATACGTTTTTGTACCCGTCATATACCCGAAGTACCCATCAAAAACCTACGGTGCCCGACATACACCCGCAGTACCCGTTGCACCCGTAGTACCCGTTGTACCGTGATAACCCCGTTATAGCCGGCACTCACTTATTATACCCGTGGAACAACTATGGCACCCGTTATACACCCGTTAAACCCGTGAAAACTCCACCCCGGCTTAGCGTATATGTTCATTGATATATGCCGTACCGTATGTCGATGACCTTCGTTTCGCAGTGATTCCGTGGTTGCTTCTCATTGGTTGTGGCACTGTAGTATCCGTGGTCGGATCTGATTGGCTTTCGACTAGAGTGAAGCGATGTAAAACTCGTATCCGTAAACTGATTTTTACGGTAAAATATTTCTTAATACCTCCTTCTATGTTAGTTACAGCACAAACTTACTCCCAAAACTGCACAACCTAAAACTACTGTCTGTAACTATCGTATCAAATGCGTCGGAAATGTACGAATTATACACCACTCGGTAGTATCCGTAAACTCGTTTGAAAACCTTAAAATCACGTGCATCTCGTGCTTATATCAATGTGATACTGCAATGTAGAACTGTCGCTTTACTGTGTTAAATTCGTTCCGGAGAGACAGACAGACAGACGCTTATCAAATAGTAATATAGATACACAAGAGCATAGGTAGGAATGGAAAGAAAATATTATAAACGAAAAGTACTCTCAGACATAAGGTTTAACACGCGCACTTGGAGAGGGGTATGCCACTAACGCGCACTGGAGAGGGGACACTTTTGTCCTCCTCCCCCTGAGATCTCCGAAAGTATGAGAGCTAGAACGATGAAACTTACAGGGTACGTAGGTGCTATGATGTTCGACATTTTTGGAAATTTAGGTGACCTTCGATCAATATATTCAAAGCCAAACGAGGTCACGAAGGTCAAATCTGGCCAAATGTCACTATTTTCGGAATTTGCCCTCTGTGACGTCACAGGTCACCAACAGGGTGTCCAAAGTTGTGTTCCGGGATTAACATTGACATTGGCTACCGAATGTAGTTTGAATCTTTGCGATCCGACTCTTGATTCCGAATATATCGCTTCGCCGACCTCGATTATGGCCGCCATCTTGAACTTAGAATTCATATAACTCAAATATTTACCGACCGATTTTCATTTTTGGCGTCAAACGATCCGCTATTGTGTTTGCTTAAATGTCGCACAATAAGAAACACAGCCCTATTCCGCTTCGTTTTCGAGTTATTCACGAAAAACATGTAAGGGGGGCACAAAGTGCCCCCCCCCCCCCCCCCCTCCAATGCGCGTGTTAATGTTATCACATTTTCTATTTGACCTAAATCAAGGTTTGACAATCGTGTCCTTATTAATATCGAAGATGCAGTCAAAAAAAAATGTAGAGAAAACTTGCAAGCTATTTTGATTCAGTAGGTTCAAAATTTCGCCATAAGGGTATTCAATTTGCAAATTAGCATATAACAATTTATTACCGAGCGGGCGCGAAGCGCCCGTGAGGTTTCTCGTCAACTTACTAGACAAATTTACATTTGACCCGCCCCGACCCGGCCCGACCCCGGCCCGACCCGGCCATACAGACGCTTTTCGGAAGCTAATAACTTTGCAACCACCGCTCCGATTGAGATTGGGTTTTCACCATTGGATAGGTCTATCAAATCAATTTTGTTTTCGGTATGGCGCGTTCTGATAGAGGTGGTACTACAGCGCGTAGCAGTTGGCACATGCAAACGTCGAAATGAACAAAAAAAACTTGCAAAAATGATTCTTGATAAAAAATGGCTGTATTATCCAAAGCATTAATTTATACGCTGAAGCATGCAGCGTTCAGGACGTACTCCCTTTTGGCGGATTTGAGAAAGGAGATCGTGAACAATTTAATACAACTTAATTTTTGTGTTGGCATGTATTGAGGCCTGGCAATTTTTCTGGATGACTAAAATGACTGTGTTACTACCACGTGTGCTCCCATCCCGTTTCATATTTTAAACCTGTTTTAGCTTTACCAGAGTGCGCTAGCTCGGTCATCGCCCAAAAAGGCGTTTACTGGTATTATACGTACACTATCGTACGTATAATATTGTACTACGTTTAATATCGAACGTACAGTATTGTACTATAATCGCATAATATAGTCTTATAGTCTAATATAGTCTATATAATATATCTTTGGAATGAACATGAAAGGTGTTACAATCACGATGTATATGTACATCAGCATATTCTATATAGAAGCTCTATATTTATTCATGTAATGTGTTTAAACTCATGAAATGTTCTTAACTACACTGATATTATTAACAATTAAGTATTATAATGCTGTCACTACCGCATGGTTTTCGTTATATTCCTCCAGAATTTGACGTTCGGTGATATTTTTTATAAGTTGCTTAGAACGGGGAATCGCATTAAGTTGTGGGAAAACAGATGATATTGAAGAGTTCCATAGACGTGGACCAAACCAAGCTATTGTACGGATGCGGTAAAGTTTCCTAGTAAATATTTCAATGAAGTGACGTGTTATTCTAGATCCACGATGGTTAGGCGGAGATAAATTGAAGAGAGATCTAATCAAGGTTGGAGCTTCTCGGATAATGACACTATGCATTACAAGAATGGACTGTTGTTTAGCAATATCTGTAAGTTTAAGTAGCTGAAGTTTAAGAAATATTGGGTTGGAGTGGGCAATCCTATGTTGATTGTCAATAATCCTAACTGCTTTCTTCTGAAGAATGAATAGTTTATTGAGTAATGTTTGCGCCGAATTTCCCCAAATAAGGCAGCAATAATTGAGATAGGGCATAACCAGACTATTATACAATAATAACAGATATTTGCGGGCAAGGAAGGATCTTGATCGCTTTAGTATGCCAATATTTCGGCTAATTATGACAGTTATGTGATCAATGTGGCTCTTCCACTTTAGGTTTGTATCTATGTATACGCCAAGATACTTTACAGTCTCAGAGTGTTTCACGAGTCACATGAGGGTCTCGTGGGACCCTCATGTGACTGCCGTCTCACGTAAATGCTGCGGCATCCTGACTGGCCTGTCCCACCTCAGACACTACCTTCCACCCGAAACCCTCCCGGAAATCGTCAACGCCCTCGTGATCTCCCACATCCGATACTGTCTGGTTGTTTACGGCAACGGCTCCGCCAAAAATCACCTTCGCATCGAGAAGGTTATTAACTTTGCGGCTCGAGTCATCTCGGGAAAACGTAAATATGACCACGTATCGGGTGTGCGTGATTCACTTCGGTGGCTTGACGCTCCTAGTCTCTCCCACTATCAAACCCTGTGCCTGCTCCAGAAAATCCGTAGTACCGGCCAGCCGGAATCACTCGCAGACCTGTTTACTGCCAATCGTGAACGGCCCGATCGCGGTAGGTGTACTAGGCAGGACGATCAGCTGTTTGTGCCTGGGGCGCGTACTGAGGCCGGAAAAGGAGATTCGGGTATCGAGCCGCCCACATGATGAACTCACTGCCTCCGGATTTCCCTACGATGTCTGTGGGACGGTTTAGGAGGGCGCTCAAGGTCGAGCTGCTCACATCGAACCATGTTACCTGATCTGACTGTGATGAGTGTCGTACGCTGTGCTGTGTGTCATGTGTCATGTCTAGATTAGTTCATTTTAAAAGAGTGATTTATTTTTATCCGTTTGTTCGCCCTATTTACAACTGACTGAAAACCGTAATAGCCACTGTTTTTGTGGATGGTTTGCTTTTGGTACAATACAATACAATACAATGTTTGATAATGGCTTCATTCAAAATTACTTTAATCTTTACATCTTGATTACTACTATTATACAGTTGATAAAACGTCTTCCTAGTGTTCAAGGAAAGTGTATTTATCTGAAACCATTTGCAAAGCATTAGTAAATTTGAGTCTAGCATATTTTGTAGTTTTACTGCGTTATCGGCTTCAAAGAAAATTACTGTATCGTCTGCATATAACAAAGTTGATGCCTGTTTGCAAACATTAGGAAGATCATTTATGTACAGAATAAAGAGCAGGGGTCCCAAAATAGATCCCTGTGGGACACCGATGTTTATTTTTTGCAAACTGGATTTTATATTGAGATATTCAACACACTGATATCGATCATTTAAATATGATTCAATTAAATTTAGAAATGTGTCCAAAAAGCCATATGCCCTGAGTTTGCTTAGTAGTATGCTATGATCCACCGTGTCAAAAGCTTGTTTTAGGTCCAATTAGGACTTTATCTTGTCCTTTTAGGACTTTATCTTGTAGGAGGAGCTGGGGCATATATGTTGAGTGGCCCTTTCTGAAACCGAACTGATTACAGCAAAGAATATTGTTATTTGAAATATGATCCATCATTCTATGATGTATAATTTTTCCGGAACTTTTGAAAGGTAGGGCAAGATGCTAATTGGCCGGTAATTGTTCATATTTGTATTATCTCCTGATTTGAAGATCGGTCTAACCACTGCAATTTTATGTTTATTTGGAAATACCCCAGCTTGTAAGCAACAATTTACAAAATGGACAATGTGGTGAATGATGGAATTATAAGTAAGTTTAAACAATTTACCATTAATGTTGTCAACACCAGCCCCTACATTTTTCATGTTTGTAACAACCTTCATAAGTTCATCACTCAAGGAGGCTCTGATGCAGGCCAAGATGTAAACCACCGAGCAAGAAATACAAGACTTGGGATCAGAGATACGGCTCAGTCGATGCACGTGGTGACTGTTTCCATTTTTTGGTGAGGAAATAAAATGGTCATTCGACACTTCAATCGAGAAAAATACCATTCACAGTAATTGCACTAAGAAATCAAGGGGCAATGGTTCAAATAGCCAAGTTCCATCACATCGCGAACTTCAAACGACACTGATTGGCGCCATATCAAAAGTGCTCGTCTCAAAGAAACATTGCTACTCTGGCCGGAAAGTCGTCAGAACCAATGTTCGCGGCTCCGAGAGCAACTGGTCACTTTATACAGATGATAAATATGCACCATGAGATGGGCCTTCCTCACATCACATGGGCCATTATAGGATGGCTGGAGCAGCAGAAATGGCATACCGACAGGGGAACAACAGAGGTGGATACATACAGTACATACAACAGAGGTACACACAAGTAATTATTTACACCCGGCAAGGGAAAGCAACGTCAACCATAATAACTCCGAACCTGCTCTGAAGTCCACGCTCAGCGCGATTCGACAACATCTCCCCTGAAGGTTTGATCCCAGTCTTGTCTTCATCAGACACCCCTGCCGTGATATATTACCTTCTTGGTATTACAGTCATCGCCTTTAGGATGGATGGAAGGCACATATCCAGATTCCACTTCAGACGCGCGCCTATAGCAAATTCCTGTTATACCATGTGACTCCCTTGGAGTTTGGAGTTTGGGGTTTGACGAGGAACGTTTGGCAAAACTCAAGCTAACGACACTGGAAGAAAGAAATGGCAGAGGCGACATGATAGAGGTTTTAAAGATACTCAAAGGCTACGACAGAGTTAATACAGGACAGGAATTTCTCAAACTGGAAACTGGCCCCCTCAGGGATAGGACACGCGGACACTCTCTCAAACTCCGGAAATCGAGACATCGGACGTGCAAACGCAATATGTTCTTTTCATCGAGAGTAATCGAATAATGGAATAACCTGCCAGAACATGTGGTAAATAGAAACAATATCAACGCATTCAAGAACAGATATGATAAGTATCTGACCAATCTACGAGAAGAGGCAGCACCTCATGAGCAACCCGCAACATTTGCCTCTTATCCTATCTATTTCGGTACACATCTACTTCGGTAAGCACCTACTTCGGTAAGCAGCATCCCATTCCTAACCCCGTTCCGAATGCATCATTCGCCCTGGAAACCGAGGCTCCGGTTCAGTTCTTCGCGACTTCAAACGATCAGAGACTACATATCGAAGCAAGCGCTTGAAGACCCCCAGGAGAGCAAACACGTCAGTGTTTGCTCTCCTCTTCAACTCTTCGCCATAAAAGTACACCATTAATTAAAGAATCCAGGGAAGGATGTTTATATAGCAACTTCAGAGACATCAGAATCAAGGCGGATACAGTCCGCGCTGTTTCTGCAGGCCAAAGATGCTTTACCCGTCCGCCCGTCTTTACCCATCTTTACAAGACATCTGCATATTCTGGCAAATGGAAGTTGAAGAACAGGCTAATCATATCCACCAGCAGATCCTTGAAATCACGGCAGCTCTTGGAACGACTGCGTGAGATGCAAGTGAACGCGACGTCGAACACGGAGAAGACCCGTGGACAGCAGTTGCTGTTCGACGTCGCTAACAGGTGATCACGGTTGTTGTATGGCCTTGTGAGCACGCGAGAAGGCTTGGATGCAGACCAAAGATTGCAATCGTCGACCAAGAATTACAGTTCCGCGTACCAGATGTTCGCCTGAGTTGACTCGCGCAGTGACTGGTACCGTTTTATATGATGGATTAAAATGGTCATCCGACACTTGAGCACGCGAATGACCGTGCTCGAAGTGTCGGATGACCATTTTAATCCCTCATATAAAACGGTACCAGTCACTGCGCGAGTCAACTCAGGCGAACATCTGGTACGCGGAACTGTAATTCTTGGTCGACGATTGCAATCTTTGGTCTGCATCCAAGCCTTCTCGCGTGCACGAGAAAGGCACTCAGACTCTCAGAAATTGCCGCGAGAAAGACACTCAGAAATTGCACGAAGAAGTAAATGTGGCAATGGTTCAAATTGGCAAGTTACATCACATTGATTCGTGGACCAACACTGATTGTCAACATATCAAAAAGCAAAAAATAATAAGCCAAAGAAACATTGCTATCCTGGCTAGACATTCGACAGAACTTGAAACAATGTTCTCGGCCATGCAAAATTCTGGCCACTTGACAATGAGAAACATCAGACTCTCAGAAACAGGACCTCACTGGCGCAGCATCACTCCAGCAATGAGAAACATCAGACGTGAGGTGGACCTCACTCGCAAGTCGCAGTATCACTCCAGTAATGAGAAACATCAGACGTGAGGTGGACCTCACTGGCGCAGCATCACTCCAGTAATGAGAAACATCAGACGTGAGGTGGACCTCACTCGCAGGTCACTTCAGTATTGAGATCGACAGGAGCATCTGCAAGGGCGTCGCCGTAGGGGGGTGTGGAAAAATCAGGCATCAGACACCAAATGTGCCCTATTTGTTGATTTGTTTAGACACACTTTGTGCTTGTTGAAAGGAAACAACGGCGGTGTTCAGGGGTCGAAAAAGTTATGTCCTGCCAACCACGTCGGCGACCACTTTGCTTGTGCCCCGGCGACCAGCTGCTGACTTTATGGTCAAATGAAGAGCTGACACTGAACCTATAGCTTGAATGCTTAACCACGCACAGTACCAAATTACTCACCAAATGTTCCACCAAATGCTTTTCAATCCATATAATACCCAGCATTAGATAATGATTCGCAGCAAATCTCTCTTTATTCCCAAACGCTGGCAGAATTGAGTAAATCGCCGTGGTCGCCATCTAGTCGACAGCGCTCGTCAGCGAAGACCAATGCAAAATTGCATTGGTCGTCTTGCGATGACCGGTGCTATGAACTAAATCTGGTTGAAACTCAAATGGTCTTCGTGGTCTTCTATGAAATTACAGGGAGGTGTGGACCCATGACGTCACAAGTTTTAGGAGAAACTAAAAATGCAAGGGCGTATTCATTTTCCTTAGAATTGCATAAATCCTTAATTACCTTGAAATTGGAATCGCTTGGCGGCAAAAGTGGTCTCTGCGGAGTTGAACATGAGTTTTCCAGCCATAAATATCAGGAAAACGTTGATCTAGCTATACATGATAATCGCGGACATGCACAGAACAGAGCATCTAAAAACATACCAGAAATAACTAGGGTAAATATCAACCAGTGCGAAACCTTTTTCAAGGCATCCATCCATCCTGTCGGATTGCATTGGTGTAAGTTGAAGTTTTGATTTTGGTGTAAGTTGAAGCCAACGCTCTGGTCAAATGCGTTCAACTATTGCAAAGCGAGGCAGCGCACATATATTGTATTTTTGATAGCTTACATTGTGGTGATGTAATTGCTGAAAATGACTGTCATCATTGCCTGGCAGTGACCATTGAATATACATATGAGTTTTGTTAACATTCTATCATGAAAATTCCGAAAAGTGATTTGTATTCACCCGTTATAAATGTAAATATAATAAATACAGCTGGTACATGCAACTAAAAATTGTGTTCCGAAGTATACATTATTAAGTAAAACCCGATTTTCCTTCTCATTTGTGCGAATCGGTGGTTCATTCGGCACTTCGTCCCCCCACTCAAAAATGCGTGTCGAAGCTCAGAGTGGTGGTCTCCCGGCAAGAGTTCCATGGAACTGGAATAGGGATAACAGACACAGCCCAGAAATAAAACATGTTGAAGTGCAATGCGAATACAAAACGAATAGGAGAGATGGTAATTTATATTCTTGAAACAGGGAGACAGAAATATGTAGGTATGACTTAAATGGCCGTGAAGCTGATATGGCAAAATACGATGAAAAGCTATGAGCCCACCTTTTAGTTGCGTGTGCCAGTCAGGGAGTACTGCAGTTGTATGCTTGTCATGCTTGCAGTTTGAAGGAATTATTCTTCAGTGCCTTCTTTTTTCCTGCAAAACAAACGTAAGTGACATTTTGACAAACAGACAGTGGGTCGTGGGCACCAACATAAATATGAGGAGGAGGGATACATGTCAATACTGACCAATAAAGGTCATCTAAAATTCTGGGAAGTAGCAAGATTTAAGACAGCTGATATGTGTAGGTAGCAGGCGTACCCAACCGCTTAACGACTCTCACACCAACTGGTTTCCCTGATCAACTTCTTTTAAAACGGACACAGCAGTCGAATAAATGTAGAATCGAATATTTGCATAACGTATGGATTGAAAACTAGATGAATGACAAACTGAATACCACTAACGACCATTCCTAGCAATACTACAAATGCAAGTAAAATTACCGCAGCTTCCACTTCTACTGCCGCCTCCACTACTTGAGGGACCCAGCAGCTCGCCTGGTGCCACATGGGAGGTAGGTCGTCCTGCCACGGCACGGTTGTCTCCATGAATACCACGGCAGCTGGCGCGGAGGTGGCTTCCCCAGACGTTCTCACGTCCATCTTGACACCGAGGTCGGGCGGGAGTGTAGCACATCACTCAGCACTCAGCAGCCGCGGTTGCTGTAGAAGAAGTCTCGTGGTATAGCTGCAACGTTCACTCCTTCACTGAGGAGCTCTGCAAGAAAAAGAAACAATTTGTTTCAAGAAGTTGTAGCTGTGTCAGATGCAATTTTCATATCACTATGAAAGTATATAGGGTGAATTATATTTGTCAAAACAGTATTATTTACTAGATGTACAGCTGAGTCTTATTAAATGGCAGCATAGCAACAGGATCACCTGATGAGTTTCTTTCCACCCGTAAAGCGTTGCGCGAGGCTAACGAAGATTCCAACTCAGGACTATGACTGAGGTGTTGGCGACCTAGTGAACCTGACGTCTGACATCCAGGCACGAGCTGATCCCATCGGAGCGGAACACGTCTTGCCTGATAAGTTGTCTGAAGTGTATACGGAACTATTCCGGAGATGATCACAGGGTGACACATCGGAGCCCATCCAGGACACCACCGTCCAGGCGATGAACCCCAGAGCGTCGCCCAGGCGATGAACCCCAGAGCGTCGCCCAGGCGTTGAACCCCAGAGCGTCGCCCAGGCGATGAACCCCAGAGCTTCGCCCAGGCGATGAACCCCAGAGTGTCGCCCAGGCGATGAACCCCAGAGCGTCGCCCAGGCGTTGAACCCCAGAGCGTCGCCCAGGCGATGAACCCCAGAGCGTCGCCCAGGCGATGAACCCCAGAGCGTCGCCCAGGCGATGAACCCCAGAGCGTCGCCCAGGCGATGAACCCCAGAGCGTCGCACAGGCGATGAACTCCAGAGCGTCGTCCAGGCGATGAACCCCAGAGCGTCGCCCAGGCGATGAACTCCAGAGCGTCGCCCAGACGATGAACCCCAGAGCGTCGCCCAGGCGATGAACCCCAGAGCGTCGTACAGGCGATGAACCCCAGAGCGTCGCCCAGGCGATAAACCCCAGAGCGTCGCCCAGGCGATGAACCCCAGAGCGTCGCCCAGGCGATGAACCCCAGAGCGTCGCCCAGGCGATGAACCCCAGAGCGTCGCCCAGGCGATGAACCCCAGAGCGTCGCCCAGGCGATGAACCCCAGAGGGTCGCCCAGGCGATGAACCCCAGAGCGTCGCCCAGGCGATGAACCCCAGAGCATCGCCCAGGCGATGAGCCCCAGAGCGTCGCCCAGGCGATGAACCCCAGAGCGCCGCCCAGGCGATGAACCCCAGAGCGTCGCCCAGGCGATGAACCCCAGAGCGTCGCCCAGGCGTTGAACCCCAGAGCGTCGCCCAGGCGATGAACCCCAGAGCGTCGCCCAGGCGATGAACCCCAGAGCGTCGCCCAGGCGTTGAACCCCAGAGCGTCGCCCAGGCGATGAACCCCAGAGCGTCGCCCAGGCGATGAACCCCAGAGCGTCGCCCAGGCGATGAACCCCAGAGCGTCGCACAGGCGATGAACCCCAGAGCGTCGTCCAGGCGATGAACCCCAGAGCGTCGCCCAGGCGATGAACTCCAGAGCGTCGCCCAGACGATGAACCACAGAGCGTCGCCCAGGCGATGAACCCCAGAGCGTCGTACAGGCGATGAACCCCAGAGCGTCGCCCAGGCGATAAACCCCAGAGCGTCGCCCAGGCGATGAACCCCAGAGCGTCGCCCAGGCGATGAACCCCAGAGCGTCGCCCAGGCGATGAACCCCAGAGCGTCGCCCAGGCGATGAACCCCAGAGCGTCGCCCAGGCGATGAACCCCAGAGGGTCGCCCAGGCGATGAACCCCAGAGCGTCGCCCAGGCGATGAGCCCCAGAGCGTCGCCCAGGCGATGAACCCCAGAGCGCCGCCCAGGCGATGAACCCCAGAGCGTCGCCCAGGCGATGAACCCCAGAGCGTCGCCCAGGCGATGAACCCCAGAGCGTCGCCCAGGCGATGAACCCTAGAGCGTCGCCCAGGCGATGAACCCCAGAGCGTCGCCCAGGCGATGAACCCCAGAGCGTCGCCCAGGCGATGAACCCCAGAGCGTCGCCCAGATGATGAACCCCAGAGCGTCGCCCAGGCGATGAACCCCAGAGCGTCGTCCAAGCGATGACCCCCAGAGCGTCGCCCAGGCGATGAACCCCAGAGCGTAGCCCAGGCGATGAACCCTAGAGCGTCGCCCAGGCGATGACCCCCAGAGCGTCGCCCAGGCGATGAACCCTAGAGCGTCGCCCAGGCGATGAACCCTAGAGCGTCGCCCAGGCGATGAACCCCAGAGCGTCGCCCAGGCGATGAACCCCAGAGCGTCGCCCAGATGATGAACCCCAGAGCGTCGCCCAGGCGATGAACCCCAGAGCGTCGCCCAGGCGATGAACCCTAGAGCGTCGCCCAGGCGATGAACCCCAGAGCGTCGCCCAGGCGATGAACCCCAGAGCGTCGCCCAGGCGATGAACCCCAGAGCGTCGCCCAGCCGATGAACCCCAGAGCGTCGCCCAGGCGATGAACCCCAGAGCGTCGCCCAGATGAAGAACCCCAGAGCGTCGCCCAGGCGATGAACCCCAGAGCGTCGTCCAAGCGATGACCCCCAGAGCGTCGCCCAGGCGATGAACCCCAGAGCGTCGCCCAGGCGATGAACCCCAGAGCGTCGTCCAGGCGATGACCCCCAGAGCGTCGCCCAGGCGATGAACACCAGAGCGTCGCCCAGGCGATGAACCCCAGAGCGTCGCCCAGGCGATGAACCCCAGAGCGTCGCGGGCGGGTTCCGCAGGAGAGCACTAACAGCTCACGACCCCCAACCGCAGACAGAGTGTTTCTGCCTGAAGGCGGGAGACCTTCTCGTACGCGTCTTTCTGGAAGGACGAGACAATGTGTTAAATGTTACTAAGAGAGGATGGAGCCAAGCGCATAGTTCGGAGGAACCTCAGCTATGTAATATGAATCATAGATGTGTCAATGGCCACTAGGAGAAAAAGTTAACAACTGACAGATTTCCCAAGAAAAATAACGAGACTGTATTGTAGTAACAACAGCGTAAGGCGGCGTGAGTGCCGCACACACCCGTACAGTACCATGCCCCGGCTCCGACTCCCTCGTTACAAATAATCAAGTAGTTGCATGGCTTTAACTTTACGCTGAACTCCATTGGTATGTAGTTTATTATGATAACCATGTACAATTAAAGTTGATTCGCCTGTAGTATCCTTACAAAATTTCGCAACTCATTATGCATCAATTTGGTCATGGATAATCTTTGTTTTGACTGCACGATATAGTTATGCCTTTCGACTTATTGTGTCATGCAAACACCATGATGATGATTGGGGTTTTTGGGCGCACCGACTACTTATGGTCCCAGTGACTGAAGTGGGTCGTACTCGGCGGTACCGTGGACCGGGTGGCGCTGGAGACATCTACCAACCGAACACACGTTGGCAGAACGCCAGCCGTGTGGGCGTCAGGGCCGCGTAGGAAGTTGCCGATAGAGAAGTGGTGGCTGCGCGTGCTCTCGTGGCGGCCATGTCGGCGGAACTCAGAAGCTGCGCGGCCACGGAGACCGCCCGCATCGATCTCAACGACATCGGACCACGGACGACTTCTAGCCAGCCTTCACCAGCCCTCCACCGCTTCCGGGTGCGGGACCCTGTCCACGTGCTTGTGGCAGGGTCGTTAGACCCTTAGATAGGTAGCCCTTAGATATTTTTAAGTAGGTAACGTAATTTCCACAATTTGCAAGGTAGAGAACCCGCTTCATTCTTTAGATTAATTGCAGCTGGCAACACGTTCTGCCGTGTGTGCCACGTTAACGTAACTTAGGTTATTCATTGAACTTTCCCCTCCCTCCTCCGGTCATGGCGACCCCCCCCCCCCCCCGACCCCCCCTCCGGGGTTCCCTGGACGGTCCCCCTCCCAGCCCCTTTCCCCTCCCGCCCATCAACCTGTGGGACTGGGGCCCCGCAGTGACCGACCATCTCCCCGACCCGACCCGGCCATCACGCCGTTGGACTGGGGCCCCCCGCCCGCCGCTCAGTCTCCCTCCCAGCCCCCTCAGGGGCCCCGCCCGCCCCGTCCAGGGGCCCGGCCGTTGCCGGACTCCCATCCCCCCGGCCCCCCCCCCCCCCCCCGCCCCTCCGCCCCTCCGTCCCCCCGACCCCCCGACCCCCCTCTGGGGTCCCCCCCCCCCCGGTGCGCGACGTCGCAGGCCCCGCCAGCCCCGTCCAGGGGCCCGGCCGTTGCCGGACTCCCATCCCCCCGACCCACCCCCCCGCCCCTCCGCCCCTCCGTCCCCCCGACCCCCCGACCCACCCCCCGCCCCTCCGCCCCTCCGTCCCCCCGACCCCCCGACCCCCCTCTGGGGTCCCCCCCGGTGCGCGACGTCGCACCTCCCCGGTCGGATCCACTCCCCGCTCCCCTCAGGGGCCTCCCAGGGTCCGACCCGGAGCACGGCTCCCCCCGACCCCACCCCCCCCCCCCCCCCGGACGGGCCCGCTTCCCTCCTTATGTGGCGAGCGGATGGCATTCCATTTAGGAATGTCAACCCGTTCCAGGTCCGGCGCTGGCTGGTCGCCATCTGTGGCGACGTAGCCAGCGCCAAACCCATTCGATCAGGAGCACTCCTGATCGAGACACTGACGTCCCAACAGAACGTCAGTGTCATGGGACGGACCACCTTCATCGGAGTGAGGGTCGCCGTGGAGGCCCCGGCGCACCTCAACTCCGTGGAGGGTCTGGCATGGTGCCCAGACGTGGCCGAGCTCTCGGAGGACGATCTCCTCCGGGAACTCGCACACCAAGGGGTGTGCGAGGTGACTCGCCTGTCGCCATCGAAGCGGCGACCCGATCAGCCCAACCCGCTGATTCGGCTCCGCTTCCGAGGCAAGGAGCTGCCGACCCACATCCACTGTGGGTACGTGGCTGCCCCCGTCAGGGAGTGGATCCCGCCCCCCGGCAGTGTCAGCAGTGCTGGCACTACGGCCACCTCAAGTGGACCTGCCGGGTGCGCACCGCCACCTGTGGTCGGTGCGCTGGCGAGCACGGCACCGAAGGGTGCACGCGCGCAGCACGCTGCGCCTCGTGCGACCAGGCCCACCCGGCCTGAGACCGCCGGTGTTTGGCCTGGGGCCTCGCTCGCGAGACGGAGCGCTTGAAGCGCGGCGACAGTCGGCGCCCACCGGACGCCCCGCCCTCCACCTCTCTCAGCCCAGGTCTCGCCCCCGGCGCTTGGCCGCCCCTCCCACCTCCCGGAACCTCCCCCCCACCCCACCGGCCTCCCGCCAGACCCCCCAACCGACAGACCCCCCGACCACCACCCCAGCTCCCCGAGGCATCTCTGTCGGACCTCGAAGGCGCCGTTGCCGCTGATCCACCGGCACCGCGCTCCCCAGCCCAACCAGCCGAGTCGAACACCGACTCAGGCCCCGCCTCCCCGGCCTCCCCAGCACCAGCGGAGAGCCGATTCTCGGAGGACCTCCCCTCGGACGACTCTCTCATGAGAGCCGTCTCCCGGAAAGTCGCCCGCAACCCCGCCCAGTCCCCGCCCTCCCGCCCCAGCTCCCCGCCCGCCCGCCCCAGCTCCCCGCCCGCCCGCCTCTCCCCGCCATCCCTCCCCTCCCCCACCCTCCTTCCCAGCTCCCTCGTAGCCCCTCCCCCCCAGCCCCCCCTGAAAGTAACCGCTACCGCCGCAATTTGAGACGGTTCAACAAGAAACAATAAATCACCTCCAACAAATACTTCATTAAGTTATTTCTGACTAACTGTTAAATCGTGCTGCTGCTGACGTGGGAGTTGCGTGTTGGCTGCCGGTGTCAGCTTGTCGCGGGGGCCCCCTGCTGGATTGGTAGCGCGGCGAATGGTTATGGCTTGGCTGTCGTTGCGTGGCTGATTTGGCGGGGATTTCTGCGATGGGACGCCGATGGTTGATGTGTGGTTTTGCGTTGGCGGCGGCATGATTCCCTGCCAAACCAGTCAGAAATAACTTCCTGACTAACTGTTAAATCAAGTTACTGCTGACGCGGGAGTTGTGTGTTGGCTGCCGGTGTCTTGTTGCGGGGGCCCCCTGCTGGATCTCGGCCGCGCGGCGAAGGGTTCTTCGTTGCGTGGCTGATTTGGCGGGGGATTTCTGCGATGGGACGCCGGTGGCTGATGTGCGATTTTGCGTTGGCGGCGGCATGATTCCCTGCCAAACCAGATCACACGCCGATGCTGCGCCGCGGTGCGGTGGCTGCTGCGCTGCGGTGCAGTGTCCGCTGCGCTGCGGTGCAGCATGTTAAATTATGTTAAAATCACGTTGCTGCCGACGTGGGGTTGCGTGTTGGCTGTCGGTGTCTTGTTACGGGGGCCCCCTGCTGGATCTCGGCCGCGCGGCGAAATTCGTTGCGTGGCTGATTTGGCGGGGGATTTCTGCGATGGGACGCCGATGGTAGACGTGCGGTCTTGCGTTGGCGGCGGCACGATTCCCTGCCAAATCAGTCGCGTCAGTCGCGCAACGAAAGGTTCCATTGGAATTCGTTGTTCATTTCTTAACGTAATGCTCCTCCCAACCCTCCTCTCCCCTCTACTCCGTTCTTGCCAAAGCCGAGTACTTGAACACCCGCCCCTGATAACAGATGCCGATGCTGCGCTGCGGTGCGGTGGCCGCTGCCCTGCGGTGCGGTGCTCACTCCACTGCGCTGCGGTGTGGTGTCCGCTGCGCTGCGGTGCAGTATGTTAAATCATGTTGCTGCCGACGTGGGGTTGCGCGTTGGCTGCCGGTGTCTTGTTGCGGGGGCCCCCTGCTGGATCTCGGCCCCGCGGCGAGGGTTTCTGGCCGTGGCTCTTCGTGGCGTGGCTGATTTGGCGGGGGATTTCTGCGATGGGACGCCGACGGCTGATGTGCGATTTTGCGTTGGCGGCGGCATGATTCCCTGCCAAACCAGATCACACGCCGATGCTGCGCCGCGGTGCGGTGGCTGCTGCGCTGCGGTGCAGTGTCCACTGCGCTGCGGTGCAGTATCCACCCTGTCAAACTTTTTACACTGTTAGGTGATAGTTATCTTGTATTGATAGGTCCCCTCTTAGATTATCTCTACCAAACACGTTTAGCTAAACAAATATAACAGGGGTTTTTGACCCTGCGCATTTCTGGCCCACCGCGCAGGTTTTTTCCCCTTTGCGATAGACGCTGGGTTTTTTATTATTCAGGACTTTTCGCCCAGCTAAATACACCCCACAACCAGGTCTCGCCGAGGCGCCGGAGCCAGGGAGACTGGTAACAGTCTCCCGTTGTTGCAATGACGGCACCCCCACGGCTCCATCAACACTGACACTGTTCCAAACTGCACAATAATACTCTGTATTATTCTATACCCAGGTCCAGGCAGGTGGTCGCAGGCATCACCTAACACTTGCTATGACACCCCCACACCTTCATTGCTTGGTCCCTGGTCAGTGCAGGGGCCGGTAGTGCGATTAGGCTCTCGCTCACTGCATCGCACTGACCAACAGACGCTATCACACACACACACCCGAGGTGTTCAATACCTGAGATAGAGGCCAGCTCGTACAACATGACTCCGCGCATGCTTGAGGACCGTGTCGCGGCAGTTGTAGCATACTCGGAGCACCCACACTACCACACTGGATCAGATTTGTCACACCAGATCTGATCTGGAGTGTGCTCCAGGCACTACGACATAACTCGCTGCACACGGTTCCCGGGAGTGTATATTCTTTTGGGCAGGGAATTGCACCCCCGCGGGACCGGCCGCGGCGAGTTATGTTGAGCACACTCCGAGCACTCACACAACCAGACCAGACCGACCTAGGACCTGTCACCAGCTGGGTGTGTATGTAATACAAATATGTATGTATGTGTGTCTCGTGTTTTACTTATTTTTGACCTTGAACGAAATACTTAACGTAATGTTAGATATTATATTTACTTTGAACAAATAATTTTTCCGGGTACAAATAAACCGGTTAACGTAATTAGTAACGTAAAATAGCTGCCCTAGTCCCTAGTTTGCTCCGGGTCACATAAACCGGTTAACGTAGTTTTTTGCCTGGCAAATTGCCAGAGGTCATTGCCCCTCCCCGGAAAATGGCTCTAGGCCGTTCCGGGGAAAAAAAAAAGACCGCCCGCATCCTTTCATCGACATCGGACCTACGGACGCCTAGCCAGCCTTCTCCAGCTCTCCACCGCTTCCGGGTGCGGGACCCTGTCCACGTGCTTGTGGCAGGGTCGTTAGACCCTTAGATAGGTAGCCCTTAGATATTGTTAAGTAGGTAACGTAATTTCCACAATTTGCAAGGTAGAGAACCCGCTTCATTCTTTAGATTAATTGCAGCTGGCAACACGTTCTGCCGTGTGTGCCACGTTAACGTAACTTAGGTTATTCATTAAACTTTCCCCTCCCTCCTCCGGTCATGGCGACCCCCCGCCCCTCCGTCCCCTCATGGCGACTTCCCCACCCCTCCGTCCCTTCATGGCGACCCTCCCGCCCGACCCCCTTCAGGAGTCTCTCCCCTCCCGTCCCGGCGTGCGGCCACCCCCCGGCTTCCCTCAGAAGCCATCCGACCCCCTTCAGGGGTCTGCCCCCCCCCCCCCCCCCGGACGGTCCTCCTGGACCCCCGGCTCCCCTCAGGAGCCTCGCCTGGACCGACCCGGTGCTTGGCTCCCCCCCAACACCTCGCCACCCGACGGGCCTGCTCTCCTCCTCATTCAGAGGAAGGACGGAGTGACCATGAGACACTCCAACCCGTTCGCGGTGCGCCGCCAACTGGTCGCCCTATGCGGAGAGGTGGCCAGCGCGCGCTCCATCCGTTCCGGCGCTCTGCTGGTTCAGACCCTGTCTGGCCAGCAGACTGCCACCCTCCTAGCCATCCCGTCTTTCATGGACAAGGCTTGTGAGGTGACGGCCCCGGACCATATGAATTCCTGCCAGGGATTCATCCTGTGCCCCGAAGTCAGCAATCTGACTGAGACCGTGCTCCTCCAGGAGCTAGTGACTCAGGGGGTGACAGAAGTGGTCCGGATGCGGTCTAAGCGACCAGGCCCCAACCCCATGGTCCGGCTGCGTTTCCGGGGCTTACAGCTCCCGGAACGCATCTACTGTGGCTACATAGTAGTCACAGTCAAGGAGTGGACCCAAGGCCCACTGCAGTGCAGAGCCTGCTGGCGGTTTGGCCACCACCAGCGTCAGTGCCACGCCCGCCAGTCCATCTGCGGGAAGTGCGCCGAGACGCACGACACAGCCCAATGTGTCGGTGGCGACACCGCAGCCACTCGCTGCGTGTCGTGCGGGGCCGCCCACCCCGCATGGTCCCGTGACTGCCCTGCCCGAGCGATAGCCGCCGAGCAGACCCGGGCCCGCAAGGCGGTCCCCCCCCCCCCCCCACCCCACCTCCCATCCCAGCGCTGGCCCCCGCTGCCCCCATCCAACCGAACCCCACCCGCGCCCCCCCCCCCGTCGGACCTCAAGTGGGTCCACCCCACCGGTGCCACCGCCTGCCCCGTCACAGCGGCGGCAGTGCACACCCCCACCGACGGCAGAGCAGACCGAGTCCCTCCTGTCCCTTCTGGACTCTAGCATCGCCGAGTCCCTTCTGGACTCTGGCAGTGCCCCAGCGGCACCCACTCCCAACCCCGCCGAATCTCTGGCGGAGTCCCCGCTCGAGTCCTCTGAGTCCTCTGAGGACTCTGACGCCTCTATGATCAGAGCCGTCACCCGCCAACTCCCAAACTCCCACCCTCCTCCTCTCTCTGAAGACAGTCAGTCCCTCACCCTCTCCCTGCCATCCCTCCCCTCCCCCCACCCTCCTTCCCAGCTCCCTCGTAGCCCCTCCCCCCCCCCCCAGCCCCTCTGAAAGTAACCGCTACCGCCGCAATTTGAGACGGTTCAACCAGAAATAATAAATCACCTCCAACAAATACTTCATTCAGTTGTTTCTGACTAACCGTTAAATTGTGCTGCTGCTGACGTGGAAGTTGCGTGTTGGCTGCCGGTGTTTTGTTTCGGGGGCCCCCTGCTGGATCTCGGCCGCGCGGCGAATGGCCGGCGCTGTTCGTGACGTGGCTGATTTGGCGGGGGATTTCTGAGATGGGACGCCGATGGTAGATGAGCGGTTTTGCGTTGGCGGCGGCATGATTCCCTGTCAAATTGGTCGCTAAATCAGGTTGCTGCCGACGTGGGGTAGCGTGTTGGCTGCCGGTGTCTTGTTGCGGGGGCCCCCTGCTTGATTGGTAGCGCGGCGAATGGTTATGGCTTGGCTGTTCGTTGCGTAGCTGATTTGGCAGGGGGATTTCTGCGATGGGGCGCCGATGGTTGATGTGCGGTTTTGCGTTGGCGGCGGCATGATTTCCTGCCAAACCAGTCAGAAATAACTTCCTGACTAACTGTTAAATCAAGTTACTGCTGACGCGGGAGTTGCGGGTTGGCTGCCGGTGTCTTGTTGCGGGGGCCCCCTGCTGGATCTCGGCCGCGCGGCGAAGGGTTCTTCGTTGCGTGGCTGATTTGGCGGGGGATTTCTGCGATGGGACGCCGATGGCTGATGTGCGATTTTGCGTTGGCGGCGGCATGATTCCCTGCCAAACCAGATCACACGCCGATGCTGCGCCGCGGTGCGGTGGCTGCTGCGCTGCGGTGCAGTGTCCGCTGCGCTGCGGTGCAGCATGTTAAATTATGTTAAAATCACGTTGCTGCCGACGTGGGGTTGCGTGTTGGCTGCCGGTGTCTTGTTACGGGGGCCCCCTGCTGGATCTCGGCCGCGCGGCGAAACTCGTTGCGTGGCTGATTTGGCGGGGGATTTCTGCGATGGGACGCCGATGTGCGGTCTTGCGCTGGCGGCGGCATGATTCCCTGCCAAATCAGTCGCGCAACGAAAGGTTCCATTGGAATTCGTTGTTCATTTCTTAACGTAATGCTCCTCCCAACCCTCCTCTCCCCTCTACTCCGCTCTTGCCAAAGCCGAGTAGTTGAACACCCGCCCCTGATAACATATGCCGATGCTGCGCTGCGGTGCGGTGGCCGCTGCGCTGCGGTGCGGTGCTCACTCCACTGCACTGCGGTGTGGTGTCCGCTGCGCTGCGGTGCAGTATGTTAAATCATGTTGCTGCCGACGTGGGGTTGCGCGTTGGCTGCCGGTGTCTTGTTGCGGGGGCCCCCTGCTGGATCTCGGCCCCGCGGCGAGGGTTTCTGGCCGTGGCTCTTCGTGGCGTGGCTGATTTGGCGGGGGATTTCTGCGATGGGACGCCGATGGCTGATGTGCGATTTTGCGTTGGCGGCGGCATGATTCCCTGCCAAACCAGATCACACGCCGATGCTGCCCCGCGGTGCTGTGGCTGCTGCGCTGCGGTGCAGTGTCCACTGCGCTGCGGTGCAGTATCCACCCTGTCAAACTTATTTACACTGTTAGGTGATAGTTATCTTGTATTGATAGGTCCCCTCTTAGATTATCTCTACCAAACACGTTTAGCTAAACAAATATAAAAGGGTTTTTTTGCCTTGCGCAATTTTTGGCCCACCGCGCAGGTTTTTCCCCTTTGTTATAGACGCTGGGTTTTTTATTATTCAGGACTTTTCGCCCAGCTAAACACACCCCACAACCAGGTCTCGCCGAGGCGCCGGAGCTAGGGAGACTGGCAACAGTCTCCCGATGTTGCAATGACGGCACCCCACGGCTCCATCAACTCTGACACTGTACAAGTATTCTGCTCTGTGTGTGTATGAAATATATTGTGTATGTATGTGTCTCGTGTTTTATTTTAACTTTGACTTTGAACGAAATACTTAACGTAAGATAGACTTTAGTTTTACTGTGAACAATTCACTTAACGTAAAATAGCTACCCTATTCCCTTTCTTGCTCGGGTTCCCATAAACCGACTAACGTAACTCTTTGCCTGGCAAATTGCCAGAAGTACTTTCCCCAAATCCGGGATATGGCTATGGGCCGGTCCGGGTAAAAAAAAAGAAAAAAAAAAGACCGCCCGCATCCTTTCATCGACATCGGACCTACGGACGCCTTCTAGCCAGCCTTCTCCAGCTCTCCACCGCTTCCGGGTGCGGGACCCTGTCCACGTGCTTGTGGCAGGGTCGTTAGACCCTTAGATAGGTAGCCCTTGGATATTTTTAAGTAGGTAACGTAATTTCCACAATTTGCAAGGTAGAGAACCCGCTTCATTCTTTAGATTAATTGCAGCTGGCAACACGTTCTGCCGTGTGTGCCACGTTAACGTAACTTAGGTTATTCATTAAACTTTCCCCTCCCTCCTCCGGTCATGGCGACCTCCCCGCCCCTCCGTCCCCTCATGGCGACTTCCCCGCCCCTCCGTCCCCTCATGGCGACCCCCCGCCCGGCCCCCTTCAGGAGTCTCTCCCCTCCCGTCCCGGCGCGCGGCCACCCCCCGGCTTCCTTCAGAAGCCACCGGACCCCCTTCAGGGGTCTGCCCCCCGGACGGTCCTCCTGGACCCCCGGCTCCCCTCAGGAGCCTCGCCTGGACCGACCCGGTGCTTGGCTCCCCCCCCCCCAACACCTCGCCACCCGACGGGCCTGCTCTCCTCCTCATTCAGAGGAAGGACGGAGTGACCATGAGGCACTCCAACCCGTTCGCGGTGCGACCGCCAACTGGTCGCCCTCTGCGGAGAGGTGGCCAGCGCGCGCTCCATCCGTTCCGGCGCTCTGCTGGTTCAGACCCTATCTGGCCAGCAGACTGCCAACCTCCTAGCCATCCCGTCTTTCATGGACAAGGCTTGTGAGGTGACGGCCCCCGACCACATGAATTCCTGCCAGGGATTCATCCTGTGCCCCGAAGTCAGCAATCTGACTGAGACCGTGCTCCTCCAGGAGCTAGTGACTCAGGGGGTGACAGAAGTGGTCCGGATGCGGTCTAAGCGACCAGGCCCCAACCCCATGGTCCGGCTGCGTTTCCGGGGTTTACAGCTCCCGGAACGCATCTACTGTGGCTACATAGTAGTCACAGTAAAGGAGTGGACCCAAGGGCCACTGCAGTGCAGAGCCTGCTGGTGGTTTGGCCACCACCAGCGTCAGTGCCACGCCCGCCAGTCCATCTGCGGGAAGTGCGCCGAGACGCACGACACAGCCCAATGTGTCGGTGGCGACACCGCAGCCACTCGCTGCGTGTCGTGCGGGGCCGCCCACCCCGCATGGTCCCGTGACTGCCCTGCCCGAGCGATAGCCGCCGAGCAGACCCGGGCCCGCAAGGCGGTCCCCCCACCCCACCTCCCATCCCAGCGCTGGCCCCCAGCGTCTGGCCCCCGCTGCCCCCATCCCACCGAACCCCGCGCCCCCCCCCCCCCCCCCCCCGTCGGACCTCAAGTGAGTCCACCCCACCGGTGCCACCGCCTGCCCCGTCACAGCGGCGGCAGTGCACACCCCCACCGACGGCAGAGCAGGCCGAGCCCCACCCCATCTCAGCCGAGTCCCTTCTGGACTCTGGCAGTGCCCCAGCGGCACCCACTCCCACCCCCGCCGAATCTCTGGCGGAGTCCCCGGTCGAGTCCTCTGACGCTGACGCTGAGGACTCTGACGCCTCTCTAATCAGAGCCGTCACCCGCCAACTCCCAAACTCCCACCCTCCTCCTCTTTCTGAAGACAGTCGGTCCCTCTCCCCGCCATCCCGCCATCCCTCCCCTCCCCCACCCTCCTTCCCAGCTCCCTCGCCCTATAATACCGGATAGCCCCCCCCCCCCCTCTGAACGTAACTGCTACCGCCGCAATTTGAGACGGTTCAACAAGAAACAATAAATCACCTCCAACAAAATACTTCATTAAGTTATTTCTGACTAACTGTTAAATCGTGCTGCTGCTCACGTGGGAGTTGCGGGTTGGCTGCCGGTGTCTTGTTGCGGGCCCCCTGCTGGATCTCGGCCGCGCGGCGAAGGGTTCTTCGTTGCGTGGCTGATTTGGCGGGGGATTTCTGCGATGGGACGCCGATGGTTGATGTGCGGTTTTGCGTTGGCGGCGGCATGATTCCCTGCCAAACCAGTCAGAAATAACTTCCTGACTAACTGTTAAATCAAGTTACTGCTGACGCGGGAGTTGTGTGTTGGCTGCCGGTGTCTTGTTGCGGGGGCCCCCTGCTGGATCTCGGCCGCGCGGCGAAGGGTTCTTCGTTGCGTGGCTGATTTGGCGGGGGATTTCTGCGATGGGACGCCGATGGCTGATGTGCGATTTTGCGTTGGCGGCGGCATGATTCCCTGCCAAACCAGATCACACGCCGATGCTGCGCCGCGGTGCGGTGGCTGCTGCGCTGCGGTGCAGTGTCCGCTGCGCTGCGGTGCAGCATGTTAAATTGTGTTAAAATCACGTTGCTGCCGACGTGGGGTAGCGTGTTGGCTGCCGGTGTCTTGTTACGGGGGCCCCCTGCTGGATCTCGGCCGCGCGGCGAAATTCGTTGCGTGGCTGATTTGGCGGGGGATTTCTGCGATGGGACGCCGATGGTAGATGTGCGGTCTTGCGTTGGCGGCGGCATGATTGCCTGCCAAATCAGTCGCGCAACGAAAGGTTCCATTGGAATTCGTTGCTCATTTCTTAACGTAATGCTCCTCCCAACCCTCCTCTCCCCTCTACTCCGCTCTTGCCAAAGCCGAGTACTTGAACACCCGCCCCTGATAACAGATGCCGATGCTGCGCTGCGGTGCGGTGGCCGCTGCGCTGCGGTGCGGTGCTCACTCCACTGCGCTGCGGTGTGGTGTCCGCTGCGCTGCGGTGCAGTATATTAAATCATGTTGCTGCCGACGTGGGGTTGCGCGTTGGCTGCCGGTGTCTTGTTGCGGGGGCCCCCTGCTGGATCTCGGCCCCGCGGCGAGGGTTTCTGGCCGTGGCTCTTCGTGGCGTGGCTGATTTGGCGGGGGATTTCTGCGATGGGACGCCGATGGCTGATGTGCGATTTTGCGTTGGCGGCGGCATGATTCCCTGCCAAACCAGATCACACGCCGATGCTGCGCCGCGGTGCGGTGGCTGCTGCGCTGCGGTGCAGTGTCCACTGCGCTGCGGTGCAGTATCCACCCTGTCAAACTTTTTTACAGTTAGGTGATAGTTATCTTGTATTGATAGGTCTCCTCTTAGATTATCTCTACCAAACACGTTTAGCTAAACAAATATAACAGGGGTTTTTTGCCTTGCGCATTTTTGGCCCACCGCGCAGGTTTTTTCCCTTTGCTATAGACGCTGGGTTTTTTATTATTCAGGACTTTTCGCCCAGCTAAACACACCCCACAACCAGGTCTCGCCGAGGCGCCGGAGCTAGGGAGACTGGCAACAGTCTCTTGCTGTTGCAATGACGGCACCCCACGGCTCCATTAACTCTGACACTGTACAAGTATTCTGCTCTGTGTGTATGAAATATATTGTGTATGTATGTGTCTTGTGTTTTATTTTAACTTTGACTTTGAACGAAATACTTAACGTAAGATAGACTTTAGATTTACTGTGAACAATTCACTTAACGTAAAATAGCTACCCTATTCCCTTTCTTGCTCGGGTTCCCGTAAACCGACTAACGTAACTCTTTGCCTGGCAAATTGCCAGAAGTACTTTCCCCAAACCCGGGATATGGCTATAGGCCGGTCCGGGTAAAAAAAAAGAAGAAAAAAAAAGAAGAAAAAAAAAGACCGCCCGAGCGGCCAAGGAGGAGAGCACAGCGCCATAGCCGAGTGGAAGGACGCGGCCACGCGAGCCCATCGCGGTAAAGGCTGCCCAAGAGCAGACCCGCGGCCGCACCCGGCCGCCGACGTCGTCTGCGACGGCCGTCTCTCTCTCCTACTCGACGCCGGAACAACGCCGGACGCCGGATCGTCGGCCCCCTCCAGAGTTACTCTCTCCTGCTCGACGCCAGAGCCGGATCGTCGGCCACTCCAGCGTTACTGGTGGAGTAATCAGTGACGGAAGGTGGGGGGGGGGGGGGGGGGGGATCCTTCCTGGCATTGTCAGCCATGCCACCGTGGTCTGTTTCTCTCGACAAAGCTACAAAATAAATATTTCTGCGCTAACAGTGACCCTGAACTTCATATTTTATAGCATGCCGTATTAACACATAGTGATTAGGCCCTTGACCAATGGAATTTATTCGAAGGATACCACCATGGCCGTTTCAAACTAAATTGAACACACTGAAAAGTGCTGTTCAGGCTGGCACAGCACTTGTGCTCAATATAGATGTCGCCTAAGTCGCCCGAGTGGGCCTATAGATGTCGCAGCAATAATCGATACTTCTCAGTCGGTGTTTTCATAAGAAGTGAGTATTAGGGTTGGCGGAATGCAAACAGAAATACACATTGTGTTATTTTCAAAAAGGGACGCCATATGTCTTAAGAACAAAAAAGCTTCAACAGAAAGCTTAACTGAAGAAATCTACTCACCAGAAACATGTTTCCTAAAAATTATGTTAAGTCTATGAAGATGATGTTAAGTCTATGAAAAATTATGTTAATGATGAAGCCTGATGAAATTCAACAACATATTATTTACGGCCTTGAACTGAGCCGAAATAAAATGGAGTTCCATGGCGTTGCGTTCCATGTTGTTGTTAAAGTTGAGTTCCATGGCGTTCTAATGGCGTTGCATTCTATGAGACCTTGCCGTACAGAGCATGACGAATCGGTAGACATGCCATTGGTCTGCATTTTCGCCATACCATACGCGATAGCCCTGGCCTAACGAAAGGGGCGCGAATTCGGACTAAACATCGATTTAAAGAGTGTGCCTACTGTTTTGGAATGTCAAAAATATTTGTCATACGGTAAGCAGCTATTGGTTTGATTGTTGTATATGATGAAATTCACATCTGGAGCCCCTTTAGTTGAATTTTCACTTATATTATTTTTTTGCTTATTTTTTGTTTCGACATCTATAAAACGGCCGCCACTATGGTGATGTTATGTAAAACGGCGCACATAAGACAATACAATTACGGTCACATAATGCAAGATAGAAAGCCAATTTTTGCACAGCACGTTATTGCCACTGTGCACTTTATTATGTGCAAGTTTCGTAGCTCTAAATTGATATCTTCTGCAAAAAAAAATGGCCATCGACCACCATCGAAACGGCCATCATCGAAAAACATGATGGCCGTCCAGTTTCTGTTCGGCTGCTGCTATCAGCGTGCACGAGCTGTTTTGATGAATTGCTATTGGCCGCCGCTAACAACATGCTAGCAGTTGAATCGATAGTTGCAGTGCTTCTAGTAGCGGAAGCCCTCTGGAGTCTATCCGATAACTTTTTGCTCCCAGCAAGTTCCTGGAGTCTTTGGAATATCTCAGCAACTAGGGCGAATCTGGAGAAACGAAGTCTATTCAATTCAGAAAATTATGTTCTATAGACCAATGTCAATAACCCCAAATAAGCGATGTGAGCAGGCACACTCCCTTTAATGTCCTTCGCAATGTATTTCCTTCGCATGCGAGGTCCTTCGCATGCGAGGACAGGAAATACTTCAGCCGACGGTCTCCGAATCTGGAGCGATGCACACACATGCCACCTGCTTGTTTTCTTTGAAGGCAGGTGGTATTATTGCTCAGGTATTATACCATGATATTGTTGTCAAAGGGACGTGAAATATACCCAGTGTGATTTGAAGTCTTTGTATGAGGCTGGTAATGTAATTTTCGGTGAAATTCGATGATTTACGAATGGTTGCCGAGTTTTTATTTTTTAAATGCCGAAAAATATTCTTCACAATTATCATAAAATCATGTGCACCATTTAGTAACTTATTTAGCTTAACTGTGAACAGAAGTGAAAACGCATTTAAACGGTGTTTATGTTGATGTCCATGAACCCCGCTATGGTTTCTAAATAATGGCATTTATTGCGTCATGATGAAAGGGTATTTTGAAATAGTTTACAACATTAAAGTAATTTTTCTTCTCTGTTAAAACACTTAATTTTCTCAAAATTAATATTAACAGGATTCAGGAAAAATACTGCCTTATTTTGTTTTATAAATTTCCGATATTATGTTGAGAATCATCCAGCGCCCGAAGCTCTGTACCCAGTTCACACAGAACACATGTTTTCAAACAACACCTCCAAATGTATCTCGTCTCACCTGTCCGTCTTTCGCCGTCTGGATCAGATCAGAAGACGGTCAGGTCCACCTTCGTCACCGTAGCCTCGCTGCGCTGCCGCTCGTCTCGTCGGCCGCGACACCTACAGGTCAGACCAGGGCGAGCAGGCGGCGGCGGTACTGCTCAACTATGGCCTCTACGCGGGTCACTCAAGAGAAGACTACCGCCGCAAGAGAAGACTGTACCGCCAGGTCACCACCGCGGAGCGACCTACACATGTCCGCCCAGCTCCAAAGCCTCTGACCCGACTCCCTGCCAGGGCCGTATAATAATCCCTGCCAGGGCTCCCTGCTGGCTCCACATGGCACATCTGCCGTGTCCCCGCCTGCCTCCCCCCGCCCCGCGTCCCCGCCTCCCCATATGCCGCGTCCCCGCCTGCCCTGCGGGCATGGAAAGCGCCCGCCGGTCGCGCCGCCCAAAGACGGCAGTCCAAGTCAAACGTGTAGCCCCCCGTTCGTTCGGCGTCCGGTGCGTGTTATGGCGCCTCGCGCTGCCTGGCGAACGTTCTGACTCTGTTTATTTGCGAGATAACGATCGGGTGGATTGGGGCGGCAGCGTCGTTTGGGAGGATCCGCCGCGCTCCCTGGAGGGTCAGCCGGAGCCGGACATTGGCGCGGGAGGGGTGAGGTAATGGGTGACGCGCAGGTGTTGGACGTGTTGTAAACAAACCGGGCCTGGTGGAGCAGGCGGCAGGAGCAGCTACAGCTACGGCTACGAGTTTAACCAAGCTACCAAGCTACGCAAACTACAAGACTGCGAAAAGTGTACGCGAGAACTGTTTAAAAAATGAAGATGATGAAATAAGAATCGTCAGCGACTTAAAACTTATCGCATCATTTTAGTTAGTTATGTACTGCTCGCATTTTCAACGGCATGCATCATGTTGCCGTATTTTAGTTGGAGAATATCGTGCTTGATTCGATGAGCGTGATCGATTTCTGGTACCGGTGAAATCGCTACAATGTCTAGGTGGTGGTGAATTACTGTATATTCGGTATTTAATTACTGTATATGATTCGGTAAATGGCAGTAGAAGCAAAATCCTGGTCAGAAATGCCACCAAAGTGTAAAATTAAACACCGAACATTAGTAGTAGCAATGTATTTGCTTAAAATGCCTACTAAGTGTTTTAGACAATATTTCAGAATGAAATACAGCAAGTAATCTGTGGTGAAATACACTCTAACATATAATAAAATGCAAAAGCATTCATCAGCCTGGTTAATGAATGCTACTGAAGTGGCTGAAAGCTTCGGCAGCTACACAAAAAAAAACTGGTGCTCAAAAAGCTGTTCATTGTTTTACAACAATGTCTGCGGTTAAGATACCTTAAACAAATAATCGCAAACTTCAAATGAATTGAATGAATGGCGCTTGAGTTAAAGAAACCCGTATCAACATTGCATAAAGCATTGGCAGGCTTAACCCTCGCCCGGGTAGGGCAAAATCACTACGTGTTCGGGTAGGGGTTGGTACGACCCCCCTCCCCTTAGTGTTTCGCCCCTAATTGAGCTAGAGCTTTGATTCAAAGACGAGCGTGTTGCTTGTGACGAGAGGAAGCCACTGATATCTGGTTTTAAGGTACTGGGTCGTTAGGTGACCTCTGAAGTCATGTCAATGACCAAAAAGTCATCAAAATTGTAAATGCGTATAAATTGAATTTTATCCAGCTATAATCTTGAATGAGCATATCATAATGCTTAATGGGTGCTAAATTCGTAATCAGCGTCACAAAATGTCATAAAAACTGCCAAATTCCAAAAAGGTCATGTCAGGTCATCTGAGGTCAGTGCCCTCGGTTGACCTATGGAAGCGCATGACCCCGGTGGAACATATAATTATGTAAAATGGATTCCAAATTCGAAATCAACGTCACAAAATGTCCTAGAAACCGCCAGAATCCCAAAAAAAAACATCGGAGGTCATCGGAGGTCAATGACCTCAGTTGACCTCTGAAAAGGTCAATCGAGGTCACAATCTCAGTGGAAACCACAACTGTCACCTGGAAACACCTGTGCATATGCTCCTGAACAACACACACTCGGAAACTGCACAAGTTACAAGCATTGACCAGTTCCTTGAGAAACAGGTCATAGGTCACGGGTCATGTGGGTCAGAAATTAAGAATTTTAGAGTATGTGGAAAATTTTCAAAAGTAGGGTACTGAAAGTTTCATCCCAATCGGTTGGAAATTACGCGAGTTATTCCAGAGAAGAAAAAAAACGAGGGGTGGCATCCACCCCCCCTAACCGGGCGCCGGGCGAGGGTTAATAGAGTTGGGGACAATTTTGTATGGTACCAATATTTTGGACTAACAAAAACATTTGTATTTTCATGTCAATTTAAACCAAAATGGATACAAACTCAAAACGAACTAAAAATTGAATACAAACAAAACAAAGATCAGCTATGATATTTGTAGTGTAGTCACAACCTAGCTAAAATCAGCGGCATTTTCTGCGCGGCGGTGACAAAACTTGTCTAAGGTGAATGCAACAGAGAGTTGTATGATGTAGAAATCCGAATCAGAGCGTCTGAGGGACGATACATTTAGAAGAGTCTATGTCTTCTGCAGTCAATTGTTTAGAGTCGTATTCTATCATACATTTAGGGTCTAAAAATGTAAAGTCCTAAACGTAATAGGTCAGAAATAACAATACAAATTACTTGAGTCTCAATAATTTGGAAATAGTCGAAAAAGTCACTATATTTTGGCACAAACCTTCATCAGGTGTAATGTATTGTATCAGACATGATAGTTTTATTCGCCATCAATGACAACATTCCATGCAAGTTCCTAAAAATACAGACGTTTCGACAAACAGGGTGTCTTCGTCAGTGTAAATTATAAATATTTAAATTCCAAAGACATTAGACATGAGACACAAAGTCATTAATACAAAGTCAAGCAATTACAATCACTTCTAAGTCACTTCAGTTTGCCTGAAACTGATTGTGATTGCTTGACTTTGTAGTAATGTCTTTGTGTCTAATATCTAATTTCTTTAGAATTTAAATATTTATAATTTACACTGACGAAGACACCCTGTTGTCGAACGTCTGTTTGTTAGAAACTTCCATTCAATGTTATCATTCATTGCGAATAAAACTTCATCAGGTGACTGACGGCAATTCGCCTGCGAAAACTACATCACAAAAAATATCGCGAGCGTGTTACCTATTTTACAAGTACTTTGAAGTAGCTAATATTATTTCACCTATCATGAAAGACACACAACGTAGCACGTAATGAACAAAACATAATCACAAGTACTGAATAATATGAAACAAAACATCAAAGCCGTATGACAAGCAAACTTACGAAGACTATCACTTAATACAATATACAATACATTTTGATCCTAAGTAAATTTAGATACACCGGTGCGAATTCAGGATAAACTACACTTAGAGGTACATGTTACGTCAGTGCCAGACTGCTTAGGTACTAGCTCAAGAGTGGCCAGCTCGCTACATTTTTTCACGACAGGTTTGAGGTCTCAAATAAACATAGTTTCCTTTACTTTACGTTCAACATGACCGTGGCAGTTACATGATATTTTCCCCGTTATCGGAACTTCAGGAATGACATCATAACCGTGCTGGGATTGAAAGTGAAGCCCAACAGGGTTGTTGATGTCCTTCCTGAACGCAGCTCGGCAGTGGTCAAAGAACCTTTCTCTGGCGAGGCGTATGTATTCCCCCACGTATGTGGCTGGGCAAAGGTTGCAGCTGACTTGATAAACTGCGTTGTTGGTCGCACAAGTTTGATCAAAGCCAGACTTACAGGGAATGCATACACCACGTTTGATGGGACAAGTTGGTCCTCGTAGGTCGGTCTTGGTGAGTTGTCGTTTAAGTGACCCTTTGTTGACCCATGAAACTTTACAAGGAAGGCCACTGGCGCGTACTATCCGTTCGACCTTCCTGCAAAGTTCATCGTCCACGAACGGCAAAGTTATATATGTTCGGTCCGGTTTGTTTTTTGTCTTGTTTGTCTGTGTGTTGGTTTGTTCCGGAGTAGTCCCGTACTTATTTCTCCCCTTGACTTCTTTTACCATGTTAAAGATGAGGTTGGATGGGTAGCCATTGTTGCGAAATGTGTGTATGACCCGACTGATGCTCCGTGTCACTGCTTGTGGTGTGGATGACAGGCGGATTGCTCTACGAAGTTCGTTCCTAAGAGTGTTTTCCTTGGTGATGAGAGGGTGGGTTGACTGGTAATGTAGTGCTATCCCAGAGTGAGTGTCTTTTACGTATAGTTCTGTGCCGCATGTATTGTCAGTGTCGCGAGTTAGCAGGATGTCCAGAAAAGGAATGGAGCCGTTGTCAGCCTCCCGTGTTGTAGTGAGTGTGACGAATGGGTGAATCGAATTGATATGTTGCTGAAACTATGTGAACTGGCCCTCTCCCTGTGTCCACGCTCCGAAATAATCATCGATGTACCGCATGAAAATGTCTGGGCGGAGATGTGTGCTGATCTGCTGTTCTAGACTGTGCATAAATAGAATAGCCACCAGCGGACCCATTTTGGTCCCCATGGCGACGCCGGAATTTTGTAGAATGTAGTCTGCGTCTAATCTAAAGAAACTGTTCCAGGATCGTAGGGAGGATTTCACCCAGCGAGGGGGGGGGGGGCAAATGGGATCAGAGGGGCTCTAGCAGCCAAGGGGGCCCACATAATTAAAACAGTACAGAATGTTGTATGTTGTAAAACAACGACAAATAAGTTTTCGACGAAAAAAAGTGTATTTTTGTTTTTGGGAGTCCAAACTCAGAATTGTGAAAATCAGAGATAGCCATTTTGAATATAATGGCATTTCATTTCTTTCGAAATTTGTATTTGCAATTTGATTCAAAACTCGAATTTCTACAATGTCAAACATTTAATTTTTTCCACACAAAAATAATGACATGACATGACGTGATTAAAACGATATTATCTCCCAAAGACCTTTCCCATTTTTATTGAAATGTTGTGATAAGACGTAGAATTTATGCAGCATAATGTACTGCAAAATTGACGTCGATATCTATCATTGTTTTCAAGTTATTCAGAATATCCGGGAGGGAGAGATTCTGTCACCTCCAGAGGGGCGCGTGTTAATGCAAATATTATCCTGAATCTTCTTCAATTCGGATTCAGGAAACAACACAGTACGTACATGCTGATTGTGCACATGTACGATGAAGTGAAGTTGAAAAATCTATACAAAATAACCAAATAACATGCTCATTATACCTTGATTTACAGAGAGCGTTGGATACAGTCTGCTTAGTAATTCTCTTCAGAAAAAATACACCGCATTGTGATACGATGGGTTTCTGCAACCCGATAGAGTCATATATTAATCAAAATACACCGCATTGTGATACGATGGGTTTCTGCAACCCGATAGTCATATATTAATCAAAATACACCGCATTGTGATACGATGGGTTTCTGCAACCCGATAGAGTCATATATTAATAAGAGGCATGCAAGGGCAATAGAGGGTACATCTAAGAAACAAATGATTAAAATCGGCGTCGCAAAGGGTTCAATTTTAGGTCCACATTTAGTTATTTTGTTATATTAATGACATCAGCAATACAACAGACATAGATGCCTTTTACTTATTTGCTGACAATTTACGGCAATTTGTATTCAAGCTAGAAATGTTGAAGAGTTCAAAATAAAGATTAATGAATTAATTCCAAAAAATTAACGAGTGGTTCCATATAAATATATTATCCCTAAATGCATCAAATATAAATTACCAAATATATTAAAGATCAGTTACGTGACAAGAGCTTGACATAGTATTATTTGTTACACCAATCAGGACAAAAACATGCATTAAATACTTAGGAGTTCTTGTAGATGAAAATCGTAAATGGAATAGTCATATAAATAGTGTAATGTGTGATAGGCCGTAATATAGGAGTTATCAGAATATCCTAGCTGTATTACCTTTTCTGTATTTCTGAGACAAAACTGGTCTAGGAACATACCTTTTTATTTACATGTATCAATTTCTCATTTCGAGGTTTTCTGCAGAGCAAAATCGCTGTTCTGGACGTGGTCGAGCCGAGGTCATTCACTTGGCCTGGAAGGTCACCCGTTGACCTGAAACCTAAAAATGGCATACTGTTAGATTCCTCTCATGACAGGCAACATGCTGGTTCTTACCGCATTGCTCTAAGTTGCTTGGTTTGGAAGTTAACAAGGGGGGTGTCAGCCCCCCCCCCCCCGTAGGGCGAAGGTGAAAAAAGATCCCGTAGGGCGAGGGTTAAGCGTATTAATGTACAGTCTCTCTTGAAAGTATCTATGCAATGTAGTCTCTCTGGGATCGCTTGGCCGTGGATAGATACTTTCAAGAGACAATCTCTCTGTGCAATGTACAGAGACTGTGGTGCACTGTACAGTCTCCCTTGAAAGTATCTATCCACGGCCAAGAGATCCATGAGATACTGTACAGTGCATTTGCATAGATACTTTCAAGAGAGACTGTAAAGGAACAATTATTTACTAATAGAAGTATTCGCTTACAATGTTTAGTTTTGACATATGCAGTGTCCGTTTCGCCATATTTGGTTGTCGTCTCCTAACGCCAGGCCTTTCGATCTTAAAGGAAATAGTTCACCTTTACCATGGGGTTTTGAACTGAGATACAAAATATAAGTGAACTGAGATGTGTAGAGTAGATTGAAAAATGGGTTGTGTGAAAAATTAGCTCCCTACGTTAAAGGGAGTACGCCTACTGTTTTGGAATGTCAAAAATATTTTCATACGGTAAGTAGGTATTGGTTTGATTGTTGTATATAATGAAATTCACATCTGGAGCCCCTTTTATAGTTGAATTTTCACTTATATTTTGTTTTCTTATTTTTTGTTTCGATATCTATAAAACGATCGCCACTATGGAGATGTTATGTAAAACGGCGCACATAAGACAATACAATTACGGTCACATCATGCAAGATAGAAATACAAGTGTTGCACACCACGTTCTTGCCACTGTGAACTTCATTATGTGCAAGTTTCGTAGCTCTAAATTGATATCTTCTTCAAAAAATGGCCATCGACCATCATCGAAATAGCCATCATCGAAAAACATGATGGTCGTCCAGTTTATGTTCGGCTGCTGATATCAGCGTGCACGAGCTATTTTGTTGAATTGCTATTGGCCGGCGCTAACAATATGCTAGCAGTTTAATCGATAGTTGCAGTGCTTCTAGTAGCGGAAGCCCTCTGGAGTCTACCCGATAACTTTTTGCTCCCAGCAAGTTCCTGGAGTCTTTCGAATAGCTCAGCAACTAGGGCGAATCTGGAGAAACGAAGTCATGGGTCAATTCAGACAATTATGTTCTATAAACCAGTGTCAATAACCCCAACTCAGCGATGTGAGTAGGCACACTCCCTTTAAGTAATTTCGACACAGGACGAGTGGGCCTCTTTTAGAAGAAGAAGTTAATTTCCCCGAAACTTGTTTCGGGTCCTCACAACGGTTGTTTACGTTACAAGCAGCCTGCGGATATATGCCGAAAGTCCGTCGTTATTGTGGGCAATAGTTTCCATATCCAAGCATGACGTCATAATTGTCATTAAGTTGTTTATTGTCATGAAGGAGAAAAGAGAAACCTGCCCATTTTTCGACGGATTTCCATCTATCGTCCAAACAAATGCCATATTCGTTTTTCCAGCTCGAAATACCCTGTATAGCCAAATTTCAAGATAACTTTCAAGGTGACCCCTTTTCCCTTTAACTCGCGAGTTACTGGGGGGTGTGACCCCCATCCATTTATTTTGAAATATCTCGCAATATAACGCCAGTATCGTCACCAAACTTGCAGTACCCTCTCTTACATCAATTATACACAAGTCAACCGGAAATGACGTCAGAGTGACATGTTTTGCGGTTTGTGGTGAACAATAAAGGTTTGCGAAAAAGACTGTCAAAGGTACAGCTTACAGATAAATTAAATCGTAATATGTCGAATGACTGACAATAGACTCGGCTATCAAACTGCCGTCTCGGATTTGTGAATTTCTTGAGAAAAAAATATAAGCCAAAATGTTTTGCTCTCGACATATTTTCGGAAATTTGCATTCGTTAAAACAAAATGTGAACTATATATGATAAAGACGTGTGACGACGTGAGAGAGCAACCAACCAGCAAACGCGCTGGTTTTGCCTCACCTTGTTCAGACTCCGGTCCAGGGCGACCTTGTGCGGCAAGTTTGTAAGTTCGTAGCGTTTGTAGCAGCTAGAAGGCGTTGCGTTACGCGTTCTCTTTCAGATGCCTCCAAGCTGTTTTTCCAAGTTTTCATCTCGGTCGTTTTCATTCGCTGGTTCGGCTGTTTTTCTGTTCTATGCACTACGAGCCGCCTCCGCTGCCCGAGGCGATACTGACGCACGTTCATCTCTCCGAGGCGATACTGACGCACGATCATCTCTCCGAGGCGATACTGACGCACGTTCATCTCTCCGAGGCGATACTGACGCACGTTCATCTCTCCGAGGCGATACTGACGCACGTTCATCTCTCCGAGGCGATACTGACGCACGTTCATCTCTCCGAGGCGATACTGACGCACGTTCATCTCTCCGAGGCGATACTGACGCACGTTCATCTCTCCGAGGCGATACTGACGCACGTTCATCTCTCCGAGGCGATACTGACGCACGTTCATCTCTCCGAGGCGATACTGACGCACGTTCATCTCTCCGAGGCGATACTGACGCACGTTCATCTCTCCGAGGCGATACTGACGCACGTTCATCTCTCCGAGGCGATACTGACGCACGTTCATCTCTCCGAGGCGATACTGAAGCACGTTCATCTCTCCGAGGCGATACTGACGCACGTTCATCTCTCCGAGGCGATACTGACGCACGTTCATCTCTCCGAGGCGATACTGACGCACGTTCATCTCTCCGAGGCGATACTGACGCACGTTCATCTCTCCGAGGCGATACTGACTCACGATCATCTCTCCGAGGCGATACTGACGCACGTTCATCACATTACACAATTCAATCTACCAATAGCTTATATAATTCCCGCCACTTAATTCCAAAAACCGTTCCTGTGTTAGCGTGCGTCTGGTCTTGCTCTCGCACCCGGACCGGCTCTGAGTGGGACGCTCAGCTGCTGTCCGGCCGGCCCAGCTCAGTGCCACGGGCAACCTGAGGGCTCTGAGTGGCACGCTCAGCTGCTGCCCCGCCGGCCCCGCTCAGTGCCACGGGCAACCTGAGGGCTCTGAGTGGCACGCTCAGCTGCTGTCCGGCCCGCCCCGCTCAGTGCCACGGGCAACCTGAGGGCTCTGAGTGGCACGCTCAGCTGCTGCCCGGCCGGCCCCGCTCAGTGCCACGGGCAACCTGAGGGCTCTGAGTGGGACGCTCAGCTGCTGCCCGGCCGGCCCCCTCAGTGCCACGGGCAACCTGAGGGCTCTGAGCGGCACGGTCAGCTGCTGTCCGGCCGGCCCCGCTCAGTGCCACGGGCAACCTGAGGGCTCTGAGTGGGACGCTCAGCTGCTGCACGGCCGGCTCCGCTCAGTGCCACGGGCAACCTGAGGGCTCTGAGTGGCACGCTCAGCTGCTGCCCGGCCGGCCCCACTCAGTGCCACGGGCAACCTGAGGGCTCTGAGTGGCACGTTCAGCTGCTGCCCGACCGGCCCCGCTCAGTGCCACGGGCAACCTGAGGGCTCTGAGTGGCACGCTCAGCTGCTGCCCGGCCGGCCCCGCTCAGTGCCACGGGCAACCTGAGGGCTCTGAGTGGCACGCTCAGCTGCTGCCCGGCCGGCCCCTCTCAGTGCCGCGGGCAACCTGAGGTCAGAGCAGTGCAGGGGCGCACCCAGGTCAAACTTCAGGTCGGCACTCTCAAGTTCAATTAAATGCAGGTATCACTCAGCAAATACCAATCCACACACGGATTAGTTTGCTGCTAGTTCGCTGCAGCAAACTAGTTTGCTAGTTTGCTGATGGTGCTAGTTTGCTGATGGTGCTAGTTTGCTGATGGTGCTAGTTTGCTGCTAGTTTGCTGCTAGTTTGCTGCGGCAAACTAGTTTGCTAGTTTGCAGCTACTTTGCTGCAGCAAACTAGTTTGCTGGTTTGCTGATGGTGTTGCAGTCGGTAACTGGGTGTCAGCAATGACAGCAATGACAGTCAGTCAGCAATGTCAGCAATGTCAGCAATGACAGTCAGTCAGACAGTCAGCAATGACAGCAATGTCAGCAATGACAGTCAGTCAGACAGTCAGTCAGCAATGACAGCAATGTCAGCAATGACAGTCAGTCAGACAGTCAGTCAGCAATGTCAGCAATGTCAGCAATGACAGTCAGTCAGACAGTCAGTCAGACAGTCAGCAATGTCAGCAATGACAGTCAGTCAGACAGTCAGTCAGACAGTCAGTCAGACAGTCAGCAATGTCAGTAATGACAGTCAGTCAGACAGTCATAAAGACATAAAGACATAAATTTTCAGTACAACAAAGAGCCTCATGGGCCCGTCCTGGGTTGTACGGCACACATGGACGTGAACGGCACACATGTGACAACGGACATGAACGGCCACATACATTGCCTCGCAGGGCACCATATCATGTAATACACACTAACCATTTTCAGAATTTAACATCCAGTACATATACATCGTCCTGCACACACGAACCTCAGAATTTAGCAATCTACATTCACAAGACATTCAATCCATACAAACGTTGTAATTACACTAGTCCCACACATACACAATCTTCCTTCTCAAAATAATCCCTTTCTTGTAAGCAACCTATTTCAATGTGTTGTTCTTATGTATATTCGCATATGTGTATCACTATAACTAAGACTAATCCCAGGAATATTTATAAACAAATCCCTTTCCCGCAAAATATTTGTCGAGCCCAGCTTTGAAAGAAACTAATGTGGCTGCACTGATTACATCACCTGGTAAATTGTTCCAATGGCTCACAGCCCTTCTACTGAAAAACGACTGTCTTAATCTAGTCCTGCTTTGTTTAACAATAAGTTTATACTGATGGCATCGCCCTCTTTTCTCTCTATCAAAATCAAACAAGTTCTTTAAATACCCAATATGTTGACCATTTACAAACTTAAAAACTTCAATGAGATCCCCCCTCAATCTTCTGTATTTAAGTGAGAACATATCCAATGTTTTAAGCCTATCCTCATATTCTAAATTACTAATACCGTTAACCATTTTCGTTGCCCGTTTTTGTACCCTTTCTAGTAACCAACAATCTTTCTCATACGTTGGAGACCAAGCTTGAACACAGTACTCTAAATGTGGTCTAACAAATGCACAATACAGTTTAGTTATCACCTCAGCACTTTTATAAGAAACATTCCTGTAAATGGCACCAAGCATCCTTAGCGCCTGTTTTCTAGCTTTGGTTACCTGGTCAGATGCAGACAGCTTACTGTTAACTATTACCCCTAGGTCCCTTTCCATTACCGTCTGTGACATCTCCTGTCCCCCCATTTTGTATGAAGTTCTTCTTTTTACTCGGCCTACATGCATAACTTTACATTTGTTAATATTAAATTCCATTTGCCATGTTTCTGACCATTCAACCAACCTATCCAGATCCGACTGGAAAAGATCCTGGTCGTTATCTCTCCTAATAACCCTGAAAACTTTAAGATCGTCAGCAAATTTTAACACTTTACTGTCTACACCATTCTCGATTGTATTAATGAATATTAAAAATAACAATGGGCCTAAAACTGAGCCTTGAGGCACCCCACTACGCACATCTCTCCATTCAGATTTGACCCCATTTAGTAAAACTCTTTGCCGCCGTCCTGAGAGCCAAAACTCGATCCAATCAAGCGCCTTGCCGCTTATTCCGTGGCTTTTCAGTTGTAATCCTAATCTTTTATGGGGAACCTTATCAAAAGCTTTACTAAAATCAAGATACGCTACATCAAGCTGTTCACCCCTATCAAAACTATCGGTTGCCACATCCAAAAACTGCAGAAGGTTGGTCAAGCACGAATAACCCTTCCTGAAGCCATGCTGATTTTCCCTAATGATTTTATATTCATCCAAATATTCTACTATTTTATCTTTAATGATTGATTCCAGTACTTTGCAAACTAAGGAGGTAAGACTGACAGGTCTATAATTTTCTACCTTACTTTTATCCCCCTTTTTAAATATAGGAACTACGTTTGCACTCTTCCAGTCAAGTGGAATATTTGTTTCTTTTAGTGATCTGGAAAATATTATAGCCAATGGAACAGATATCTCTCTTCCACATTCTTTTAAAACCCTTGCATATATAGTATCTGGTCCCTCCGCCTTATTAGGTTTTATCTTTTTTAAATATGCACTAACTAAATCACTACTTATATTGCCCAGCTCTCCCAAAGTATCCTCCGTTACTGGCGGAGGATGAAGTAATGCGATACCACTTTGGTCTTCGATTGTAAAAACGGAACTGAACTGATTACTCAACAATTCCACCATTTCGTTATCTTTACTTACCAACATATCATTTACTTTAAGTGGACCAATACTTTTTGAAACGTTATTCATTTTGTAAAAACCAAAAAATCTCTTGCTGTCGGCAATGCAGTTCTTTGCCAAGTCTATTTCCTTTGCTCTTTTTGCTGCCCTGACTCTTCTCTTTACCTCGTCCCTACTTTTTGGGTAACTTCTCTTATTTGACTCAATTGGTGATCCCTTCATTTTCTTAAATGCAGCTCTTTTCGTTTTGATGGCATTTCTAACTTCTGGTGTAAGCCAGGGAGGTCTATCGTTTTTTCTACTACGTTTATACTTAAATGGTATGTGTCTACTCTGAACTGCTTTCAATATAGTCTTAAAATAATTCCAGGATTCACATGTATCTAATCTTTCAAACCCACTGTTCCAATCGATCTGGGCAAGTTCATTTCTCAATTTGTCAAAGTCTGCTTGATTAAAATTTGGAACCAGAAGGAGATTATCTTTGAGCTTAACATTAGATGAGATATTAAAGTTTACTATACTATGATCGCTTTTACCGAGTCCCTCGCCGATGGTTACATCACTCACTAGTTCTCTGTTGTCAGAGAAGACTAGGTCAAGAATTGAACATAATCTAGTTGGTTCAGTGACAATCTGATGCATAAAAAGTTCCTCTTCAAAAAGTTGCCTAAACATCATACACTCGTTGGTCTCTACCCTGCCTTCATACCCTCGTAAATTGAAATCCCCCATAATCAGACAATGTGTTTTAAAATTATTACGAATTTCTTCGCAGATCACTCGGTCTGCTTCAACTTGAGGCACTCTCAAAAGATTACCTGGTCTGTAGAATGCTCCTATTCTTAAGTTGTCCCTATTACCTGCACCAATTTTAACGTCTATCCAAATTGATTCTACGTCCTTCGCTTTTAATGGATCATCAACTCTCGTAGCAACGTATAAACTGTTGACGTATACAAATACCCCGCCACCCTGCCGTGATTTCCTGCAGTACGAAAACATGTTGTAACCTTGTAGTTCGAAGTCCTGTAGCCTATCATCACAAAATTCCTCACTAACCCATGTTTCTGTTACACAAATAATATCCGGTTTTTGAATACCAACATAGCATCTGAACTCATCAAATTTTGATCTAATGCTCTGTGCATTTAACATTATACATCCAATATTACATTTAGGTAGCTCTCTACCACTGCTACTACTGCTACAGGTATGATAACTTTGATGCGTCCCCTTATCAGTTGAACCTTCACCATTGCCTACTTCTCGATGCCCTTTTACCTGTGTCTTCTGACCCCCCCCCCCCCCCCCCCCTCCCAACTAGTTTCCCGGAATCACCCTTGCGTATGCAGCCCCCAGTACTGTCGCCCCCTCATCCGATAAATGCAAACCATCCCTCATGTAGTACACGTCGCTGCCATAAAACTTATCCCACAGGTCGACAAACTCAAACCCCATAGCCGAGCATAGTTTACTCACCGAGTGGTTTGCTGACAGGGCTCTGGAGTACCACTCCGTGCCGACTGCAACTCGAGGGAGGATGCCAGTGATGACGATAGTCTTCCTAGCCTCCTTCAGCGTCTGCAGCAGTTGCCTATATTCCTGTACAAGCTTTACGCTGCGCCTCGGTCCAACGTCATTAACCCCCACTTGTACGATGATCGTTTCGGGATCGCACGCACGTAGTTCGTCCTGGATAATAGGGCCAAGTTCGGACACTTTTACTCCTGGTTTGACGGCACACCTGTCCTCCCTCCCACAAAACACTCTCCCAAGGGGCCTCACCCGCGAATCACCGATCATCAAATATCTAATCTTCTCCTTCTCAGGTTCCTCGGCAGGCGCCAGGACACTGAACCTGTTCGATAGGGCAACACAATGCTCCTGCTCCCAGGGAATGCGATGCCTCTTGCTACCCTGGATGTGCTGTCTATTCTTATCCTGTACAGTTATCCAACCATCTCTCTTTTCTTCTATCTTCTCTTCTTTCTTCTTCTCTATCTTCTCTTCTATCAGCTTTTCTATCGTCTCCCCAAGCTGCTCTCTACTCTGCTCTTCTATCTTCTCTCCTATCGTTTCTACTATGTTCCTTCCATCTTCTCTTCCCTTCTTCCCTCTTCCCTTCTCCATCTTCCCTTCCATCATACTTTTTAATTTCTCTTCTATCTTGTCTTCTATCATCACTCCGATGATCTCGTCTATCTTTTCTTCTATTTTATCTAGTATCTTCTTTTTTATCTTTTGTATCTTCCTTTCTATCATCTGTTCTATCTTCTTATCCAGCTTCTCTTCGATCATCACTCCTAACTTATCTTCTATTTTCTCTTCTATCTTCTCTTCTATATTATCTTCACTCTTATCCTCTCTCTTTTCTTCTCTCATCACACCTCTCTTCTCTTCACTATCCTCTTCTCTGTCAGCATCTACCTTCTCTTCTCTAGTATCTTCTCTCTCCTCTTTCTTCTCGTCAGAAGTATTCCCACACTTTCTGGCTCTCTTGCGCCTTGCAATAGGCATTTTCAAAACTCGGCTAGATTATTTAATTTGATCTACTTGATTTCCTGCTAACTGTCGATTACTGTATCTTCACACACAGTCAGTCAGACAGTCAGCAATGTCAGCAATGACAGTCAGTCAGACAGTCAGCAATGACAGCAATGACAGTCAGTCAGACAGTCAGCAATGTCAACAATGACAGTCAGTCAGACAGTCAGCAATGTCAGCAATGACAGTCAGTCAGACAGTCAGCAATGACAGCAATGACAGACAGTCAGCAATGTCAGCAATGTCAGCAATGACAGTCAGTCAGACAGTCAGCAATGTCAGCAATGACAGTCAGTCAGACAGTCAGCAATGACAGCAATGACAGACAGTCAGCAATGTCAGCAATGTCAGCAATGACAGTCAGTCAGTCAGACAGTCAGCAATGACAGCAATGGCAGACAGTCAGCAATGTCAGCAATGTCAGCAATGACAGTCAGTCAGACAGTCAGCAATGACAGCAATGACAGACAGTCAGCAATGTCAGCAATGTCAGCAATGACAGTCAGTCAGACAGTCAGCAATGTCAGCAATGACAGTCAGTCAGACAGTCAGCAATGACAGCAATGACAGTCAGTCAGACAGTCAGCAATGACAGCAATGACAGTCAGTCAGACAGTCAGCAATGACAGCAATGACAGTCAGTCAGACAGTCAGCAATGTCAGCAATGACAGCAATGACAGTCAGTCAGACAGTCAGCAATGACAGCAATGACAGTCAGTCAGACAGTCAGCAATGACAGCAATGACAGTCAGTCAGACAGTCAGCAATGACAGCAATGACAGTCAGTCAGCAATGTCAGCAATGACAGCAATGACAGTCAGTCAGACAGTCAGCAATGTCAGCAATGACAGTCAGTCAGACAGTCAGCAATGTCAGCAATGACAGTCAGTCAGACAGTCAGCAATGTCAGCAATGACAGCAATGACAGTCAGTCAGACAGTCAGCAATGTCAGCAATGACAGTCAGTCAGACAGTCAGCAATGTCAGCAATGACAGTCAGTCAGACAGTCAGCAATGTCAGCAATGACAGCAATGACAGTCAGTCAGACAGTCAGCAATGTCAGCAATGACAGTCAGTCAGACAGTCAGCAATGTCAGCAATGACAGCAATGACAGTCAGTCAGACAGTCAGCAATGTCAGCAATGACAGTCAGTCAGACAGTCAGCAATGTCAGCAATGACAGCAATGACAGTCAGTCAGACAGTCAGCAATGACAGCAATGAGACAGTGTTTTGCTTCTGCGCCATGGACATTCACAAATCACATGATAAACTAGCCGCAAATTATGTGGTAAACTACTGACACTGGTCGTTATTATGTGGTAAACTGCTGACACTGGTCGTTATTATGTGGTAAACTACTGACACTGGTCGTTATTATGTGATAAACTACTGACACTGGTCGTTATTATGTGATAAACTACTGACACTGGTCGTCCGTTATTATGTGATAAACTACTGACCGTCGTCCGTTATTATGTGATAAACTACTGACACTGGTCGTTTAGACCGTCGTCACTTAATGAGAAGTGTAGTGTTGTAGTTCGCATCTGAACGTTTATAAGCTATTTTGAAAGGATGCATTGCATTATGCGTCTGCATGACATTGGATGGCAATAGAGATCTAGATGAAAGATTGGCATTACTCCCAAAAGGTGTGAGCAAAAAGCGAATTATTTCCTCACATCTCAGAAGTCAGAAAGGAGCCTTTAAAAAATGACTCGAATCGCAGCTCGCGCATATTTTAACCGCCTGCTAACTAAGTTCAGTTCAATAAAGTCAGCAAACGGCGATCAAATTTGGGCGAGTGAAATCATTTATTGCCTGTAGTTTTGCTAAAGACCTAAGGCTGGATAGTGATATGGAAAATAGTCGAGAATTTTAGGAATAAGTTCAAAACCCATGAAATTTGGTGATGAAAAGCGAGTACCAAAATTACAAGTCAAGCGCAACCAAGACATGAGACCTGCAAAAGTGTTGTATATTTGTTATGTCATAACGTTGATATTATGATATCCAGAAGGAACTCATTATTAGTTAAAAAGATCAACATTACGAGTGTGATACTTTTTCAGCGGAGTATCATACGTACTTACTAAAAAATCAAGACGATATGGTTTGCATAAACGGAGCAGCATTTGAAAGGATGGAAATTCCAATCACTTTGCAACAATTAACAAGCCATAAAAGGTTCACGAAGATTTTCGTTTATTTTCATGTCAATTATACGTACACATTACTCGGCATATCGCAGCCTCGCACTAACCGGTTTAAGGGTCATACAAATAAAAATACAGTCAAGCTTATTCAGATGTCTAATATCTGCTTACTGCTTTGCTACGCGCCCCACATGAGACAACTAAAACAATGCATAACAATGTAGACAACAACTATAACCGTGTAAGCTAGTTTAGTATGTGTTATATCTAGGATTAATATCATTGAAGACACTACAATCAGAATGACAAGTAAAACCAAAACAGTATCTCGATTCATTCTTACCTAATGCTTACTGCGTTGTCATTTATATGGGTTACTAGGCTACCGGCCTATGCTCTGTAATCAGCTCCTGTGATTTTTTTTTCGATTTTTTTTTCTAAAGAAAAAATGATGAGTGCTTAGGCTCGCTTAATCCTGAAATTGTCTTCGCATGCAAAAATAAAACCTTATGAAGCGAAACACGCTCAATGCACTGTCTACGTCACTCTGTCTGTCTTCTATACCTTACAGTCTGACCAGCCAGTCTATGGCTGACAGTCTTCTATGGCCGGCACGGTCCGCCCGGGACAAAAGCCCATCCGGACATACTTTTAGCATCGCCAACGTGGACAGCAGATCACTATTCGCACATCGAGATCAGACGGCTGACAATGCGTTCACTCGCGATCCGCAGTCGGCTGACTATGCGAGCTCTCGCGATCCGCAGTCGGCTGACTATGCGAGCACTCGCGATCCGCAGTCGGCTGACTATGCGAGTTCTCGCGATCCACAGTCGGCTGACTATGCGAGTTCTCGCGATCCACAGTCGGCTGACTATGCGATCACTCGCGATCCGCAGTCGGCTGACTATGCGATCACTCGCGAACCGCAGTCGGCTGACTATGCGAGCGCTCGCGATCCACAGTCGGCTGACTATGCGAGCACTCGCGATCCGCAGTCGGCTGACTATGCGAGCGCTCGCGATCCAGAGTCAGAAGACATACCACAGCTGACGACACTGTGGTGCGAGCACGCCGAGCACGTTCAGTGTCCGCACATAAAACAGGAACATCCAGCCGCGTCAGCGCATCTGTGGGGTCCTTGTCATCAATGAGAGCACACGACAAGCACTGGTGTCGACATCACTTATCAGTTCCAGCGCCATGTCGCGTCTCTGACGACATCAGTTCACAGTATCCACATCAATCCGCGTCCGTATCAGTGGTGACACCTGCATCACTATCCACAACCCAGCACCAATCCCACCGCTGCCACCAATGTGAAAAACACGCTGCCGCCGCTGGGATTCGAACCGCCGGCGGGCGGCGGGAAGCAGTCGGCGTGCAGCAGACAGAGTGTGACGACGCCCCGGCCCTCGCGACCGTGGTACTGTAGACGTTCGATGCTGAGAGGAGCACCCGAGTCCAGTGAAGATCGGTCCCGCCAGGCGTAGATTACATGCATTGGCTGGCCCTGACGCAGAGGAGGGGCGTTACACGGATGACGAGCGCCGCAGCGAGGTGAAAATGGAGAGGGCGTAGAAAGGTGGTGGACGGAGAGGAGTTGTGCTGTACTTTGTGGGGAGAAACGTTGATACTGGGGCATAATGAATGGCATTGGGAAGAGCAGGACTGACTGATAAGAGGCGGGTGGGAGAGGCATATCAACATAGAAGGAAGAAAAGGTCGCAGTACCAAAACGAGACACATGCGTACCGGTGCAATACAAAAGGAGAAGGTACTCAATTCAAGATCAGATAAAATCAGTAGTGTTTACACATGAAGTAAAATTTAAAATAGATCCCATATTAACCACAAACAACTCACAAACAACACAACACAAACGGCTTCCAGAGTAAAAACTTAGAAAAACTTAACCACAAACAACTCAGGCTTCCAGAGTAAAAACTTAGAAAAACTTAACCACAAACAACTCAGGCTTCCAGAGTAAAAACTTAGAGAAACTTAACCACAAACAACTCAGGCTTCCAGAGTAAAAACTTAGAAAAACTTAACCACAAACAACTCAGGCTTCCAGAGTAAAAACTTAGAAAAACTTAACCACAAACAACTCAGGCTTCCAGAGTAAAAACTTAGAAAAACTTAACCACAAACAACTCAGGCTTCCAGAGTAAAAACTTAGAAAAACTTAACCACAAACAACTCAGGCTTCCAGAGTAAAGACTTAGAAAAACTTAACCACAAACAACTCAGGCTTCCAGAGTAAAAACTTAGAAAAACTTAACCACAAACAACTCAGGCTTCCAGAGTAAAAACTTAGAAAAACTTAACCACCAACAACTCAGGCTTCCAGAGTAAAAACTTAGAAAAACTTAACCACAAACAGCTCAGGCTTCCAGAGTAAAAACTTAGAAAAACTTAACCACAAACAACTCAGGCTTCCAGAGTAAAAACTTAGAAAAACTTAACCACAAACAACTCAGGCTTCCAGAGTAAAAACCTAGAAAAACTTAACCACAAACAACTCAGGCTACCAGAGTAAAAATACTCAGGCTTCCAGAGTAAAAACTTAGAAGGAAAACAAAAACGATGTTAGGTCGAACTAACAGTCGCATAGTTCACATGAGTATATGACACATCAAATCTTGAGGCCTAAAAAATAGGCTAGAGAAGAGATGAGATGAGATGATGAAAATAGGATGAGATGACCCAGCCAAACTTTCCCCAAACGGAACGAGACGGAAACGGCCGCTGGGCGCTGATGCTGTTTTCCAGCGAAAAGAAAGAAACCGTCCCGAGTGAAGAGCCCTTGGCCTGGTTTATGGCACACAGATGGCCGCGGAGCCTCCTCAAGGGACTAGACCAGACACAGAAAATCATTGGGAGCTCGAGACAAAAGCTGACGGCGACGGTGGCGAAGCGACTGCCATTTTCGGCGACTCCTGATAGCCAGCTGGTGCCGGGGCTGGGTGAGTAGAGATGAGCCCAAACCGCTGCCTAATGAGGTGAAACGCCCCCGCCCCTGTCCACCGCCCAGCTTCAACGTTACCAACCCTCCCCGCCCCCGCCCCCGCCCCTGTCCACCGCCCAGCTGCAACGTCACCAACCCTCCCCGCCCCCGCCCCCACCACCGCCACCGCCACCGCCACCGCCACCGCCATCGCCCCCGCCCCCGCCCCCGCCACCGCCAACCGCCACCGCCACCGCCACCGCCCACCGCCACCCGCCACCGCCACCGCCACCGCCACCGCCAACCGCCATCGCCACCGACAAGCGTACCCCCCCCCCCCCCCCGCCCACCACCACCCGCAAGCGTAACCCCCGCCCACCGCCACCGCCACCGCCACCGCTGCCGCCCACCGTCACCACCACCGCCACCGCCAGCGTCACCTGACCTAGCCCGACGCTCCCGCCCAGAGTCGCCAGAACATCAGCACGGCACATTTCACCTGACCTAGCCCGCCGCTCCCGCCCAGTGTCGCCAGAACATCAGCACGGCACGGCACATTTCACCTGACCTAGCCCGACGCTCCCGCCCAGAGTCGCCAGAACATCAGCACGGCACATTTCACCTGACCTAGCCCGCCGCTCCCGCCCAGTGTCGCCAGAACATCAGCACGGCACGGCACATTTCACCTGACCTAGCCCGACGCTCCCGCCCAGTGTCGCCAGAACATCAGCACGGCACGGCACATTTCACCTGACCTAGCCCGACGCTCCCGCCCAGTGTCGCCAGAACATCAGCACGGCACGGCACATTTCACCTGACCTAGACCGACGCTCCCGCCCAGAGTCGCCAGAACATCAGCACGGCACGGCACATTTCACCTGACCTAGCCCGCCGCTCCCGCCCAGAGTCGCCAGAACGTCAGCACGGCACGGCATATTTACATTTATTCAGGGCTTGATAGGGTGGCGAGCCGCCAAATTCGCCACGACGAATTCGACGCACGAGTTTCGCCTTGCACGCCGTCCTTGTGGAGTATTGAGAGCTGCTCCGGAAGACTGGGCGGGTTAGGTAGAGAGTGGTGAGGGGGGAGGGAGGGGGAGTGAGTGGTGAGGGGAAGGGTAAGCGAAGGTTGTGGAGGGCACGCTGAGAGGAGGAAGGGTCGACTAGTCGGCTTAGGTAGAGAGTGGTGAGGGGGGGAGGGAGGGGGAGTGAGTGGTGAGGGGAAGGGTAAGCGAAGGTTGTGGAGGGCACGCTGAGAGGAGGAAGGGTCGACTAGTCGGCTCCAGACTAGTCGTTCAGACAACACTGGTCAGACACGGCACTGGTCAGACACGGCACTGGTCAGACACGACACTGGTCAGACACGACACTGGTCAGACACGACACTGGTCAGACACGACACTGGTCAGACGACACTGGTCAGACACGACACTGGTCAGACACGACACTGGTCAGACACGACACTGGTCAGACGACACTGGTCAGACACGGCACTGGTCAGACGCGGCACTGGTCAGACACGACACTGGTCAGACACGACACTGGTCAGACACGACACTGGTCAGACACGACACTGGTCAGACACGACAATGGTCAGACGACACTGGTCAGACGACACTGGTCAGACACGACACTGGTCAGACACGACACTGGTCAGACGACACTGGTCAGACACGACACTGGTCAGACACGACACTGGTCAGACACGACACTGGTCAGACACGACACTGGTCAGACACGACACTGGTCAGACACGACACTGGTCAGACACGACACTGGTCAGACGACACTGGTCAGACGACACTGGTCAGACACGACACTGGTCAGACACGACACTGGTCAGACGACACTGGTCAGACACGACACTGGTCAGACACGACACTGGTCAGACACGACACTGGTCAGACACGACACTGGTCAGACACGACACTAGTCAGACACGATACTGGTCAGACACGACACTGGTCAGACACGACACTGGTCAGACACGGCACTGGTCAGACACGACACTGGTCAGACACGATACTGGTCAGACGACACTGGTCAGACACGACACTGGTCAGACACGGCACTGGTCAGACACGACACTGGTCAGACACGATACTGGTCACACGACACTGGTCAGACACGACACTGGTCAGACACGACACTGGTCAGACACGACACTGGTCAGACACGACACTGGTCACACGACACTGGTCAGACACGACACTGGTCAGACACGACACTGGTCAGACACGACACTGGTCAGACACGACACTGGTCAGACACGACACTGGTCAGACACGACACTGGTCAGACGACACTGGTCAGACACGACACTGGTCAGACACGGCACTGGTCAGACACGACACTGGTCACACGACACTGGTCAGACGACACTGGTCAGACACGACACTGGTCAGACACGACACTGGTCAGACGACACTGGTCAGACGACACTGGTCAGACACGACACTGGCCAGACGGTCAGATGACAAAGGTCAGACACGACACTGGTCAGACGACACTGGTCAGACACGACACTGGTCAGACACGACACTGGTCACACGACACTGGTCAGACGACACTGGTCAGACACGACACTGGTCAGACACGACACTGGTCAGACACGACACTGGTCAGACGACACTGGTCAGACGACACTGGTCAGACGACACTGGTCAGACACGACACTGGTCAGACACGACACTGGTCAGACGACACTGGTCAGACACGACACTGGTCAGACACGACACTGGTCAGACACGACACTGGTCAGACACGACACTGGTCAGACACGACACTGGTCAGACACGACACTGGTCAGACGACACTGGTCAGACGACACTGGTCAGACACGACACTGGTCAGACACGACACTGGTCAGACGACACTGGTCAGACACGACACTGGTCAGACACGACACTGGTCAGACACGACACTGGTCAGACACGACACTGGTCAGACACGACACTGGTCAGACACGACACTGGTCAGACACGACACTAGTCAGACACGATACTGGTCAGACACGACACTGGTCAGACACGACACTGGTCAGACACGGCACTGGTCAGACACGACACTGGTCAGACACGATACTGGTCAGACGACACTGGTCAGACACGACACTGGTCAGACACGGCACTGGTCAGACACGACACTGGTCAGACACGATACTGGTCACACGACACTGGTCAGACACGACACTGGTCAGACACGACACTGGTCAGACACGACACTGGTCACACGACACTGGTCAGACACGACACTGGTCAGACACGACACTGGTCAGACACGACACTGGTCAGACACGACACTGGTCAGACACGACACTGGTCAGACACGACACTGGTCAGACGACACTGGTCAGACACGACACTGGTCAGACACGGCACTGGTCAGACACGACACTGGTCACACGACACTGGTCAGACGACACTGGTCAGACACGACACTGGTCAGACACGACACTGGTCAGACGACACTGGTCAGACGACACTGGTCAGACACGACACTGGCCAGACGGTCAGATGACAAAGGTCAGACACGACACTGGTCAGACGACACTGGTCAGACACGACACTGGTCAGACACGACACTGGTCACACGACACTGGTCACACGACACTGGTCAGACGACACTGGTCAGACACGACACTGGTCAGACACGACACTGGTCAGACACGACACTGGTCAGACGACACTGGTCAGACGGTCAGACGACACTGGTCAGACACGACACTGGTCAGACGACACTGGTCAGACGATACTGGTCAGACGACACTGGTCAGACACGACACTGGTCAGACGATACTGGTCAGACACGACACTGGTCAAACACGACACTGGTCAGACGACACTGGTCACACGACACTGGTCAGACGACACTGGTCAGACACGACACTGGTCAGACGACACTGGTCAGACGAGGTCAGACGACACTGGTCAGACACGACACTGGTCAGACGATACTGGTCAGACACGACACTGGTCAGACACGACACTGGTCAGACACGACACTGGTCAGACGACACTGGTCAGACACGACACTGGTCAGACACGACACTGGTCAGACGACACTGGTCAGACACGACACTGGTCAGACGACACTGGTCAGACACGACACTGGTCAGACACGACACTGGTCAGACGACACTGGTCAGACACGACACTGGTCACACGACACTGGTCAGACACGACACTGGTCAGACGACACTGGTCAGACGACACTGGTCAGACACGACACTGGTCAGACGACACTGGTCAGACACGACACTGGTCAGACACGACACTGGTCAGACGACACTGGTCAGACACGACACTGGTCAGACACGACACTGGTCAGACGACACTGGTCAGACACGACACTGGTCAGACACGACACTGGTCAGACGACACTGGTCAGACGACACTGGTCAGACACGACACTGGTCAGACACGACACTGGTCAGACGACACTGGTCAGACACGACACTGGTCAGACACGACACTGGTCAGACGACACTGGTCAGACACGACACTGGTCAGACACGACACTGGTCAGACACGACACTGGTCAGACACGACACTGGTCAGACACGACACTGGTCAGACGACACTGGTCAGACACGACACTGGTCAGACGACACTGGTCAGACGACACTGGTCAGACACGACACTGGTCAGACACGGCACTGGTCAGACACGACACTGGTCACACACGACACTGGTCACACGACACTGGTCAGACACGACACTGGTCAGACACGACACTGGTCAGACACGACACTGGTCACACACGACACTGGTCACACGACACTGGTCAGACGATACTGGTCAGACGACACTGATTAGACGACACTGGTCAGACGACACTGGTCAGACGACACTGGTCAGATGACACTGGTCAGACGACACTGGTCAGACGACACTGGTCAGACGACACTGGTCAGACGACACTGGTCAGATGACACTGGTCAGACGACACTGGTCAGACGACACTGGTCAGACGATACTGGTCAGACGACACTGATTATACGACACTGGTCAGACGACACTGGTCAGACGACACTGGTCAGACGACACTGGTCAGACGACACTGGTCAGACGATACTGGTCAGACGGTCAGACGACACTGGTCAGACGACACTGGTCAGACGACACTGGTCAGACGATACTGGTCAGACGACACTGATTAGACGACACTGGTCAGACGACACTGGTCAGACGACACTGGTCAGACGACACTGGTCAGACGACACTGATTAGACGACACTGGTCAGACGACACTGGTCAGATGACACTGGTCAGACGACACTGGTCAGACGGTCAGACGACACTGGTCAGACGACACTGGTCAGACGACACTGGTCAGACGACGCTGGTCAGACGACACTGGTCAGACGACACTGGTCAGACGACACTGGTCAGACGGTCAGACGACACTGGTCAGACGACACTGGTCAGACGACACTGGTCAGGCGACACTGGTCAGACGACACTGGTCAGACGACACTGGTCAGACGACACTGGTCAGACGATACTGGTCAGACGACACTGGTCAGACGACACTGGTCAGACGATACTGGTCAGACGACACTGATTAGACGACACTGGTCAGACGACACTGGTCAGACGACACTGGTCAGACGACACTGGTCAGACGACACTGATTAGACGACACTGGTCAGACGACACTGGTCAGACGACACTGGTCAGACGACACTGGTCAGACGGTCAGACGACACTGGTCAGACGACACTGGTCAGACGACACTGGTCAGACGACACTGGTCAGACGACGCTGGTCAGACGACACTGGTCAGACGACACTGGTCAGACGACACTGGTCAGACGGTCAGACGACACTGGTCAGACGACACTGGTCAGACGACACTGGTCAGGCGACACTGGTCAGACGACACTGGTCAGACGACACTGGTCAGACGACACTGGTCAGACGACACTGGTCAGACGACACTGGTCAGACGACACTGGTCAGACGATACTGGTCAGACGACACTGGTCAGACGATACTGGTCAGACGACACTGATTAGACGACACTGGTCAGACGACACTGGTCAGACACGACACTGGTCAGACGACACTGGTCAGACGACACTGGTCAGACGACACTGGTCAGACGACACTGGTCAGACGACACTGGTCAGACGACACTGGTCAGACGACACTGGTCAGACGATACTGGTCAGATGATACTGGTCAGACGACACTGGTCAGACGACACTGGTCAGACGACACTGGTCAGACGACACTGGTCAGACGACACTAGTCAGACGGTCAGACGACACTGGTCAGACGACACTGGTCAGACGACACTGGTCAGACGACACTGGTCAGACGACACTGGTCAGACCGTCAGACGACACTGGTCAGACGACACTGGTCAGACACGGCACTGGTCAGACACGACACTGGTCACACGACACTGGTCAGACGACACTGGTCAGACACGACACTGGTCAGACACGACACTGGTCAGACGACACTGGTCAGACGACACTGGTCAGACACGACACTGGCCAGACGGTCAGATGACAAAGGTCAGACACGACACTGGTCAGACGACACTGGTCAGACACGACACTGGTCAGACACGACACTGGTCAGACGACACTGGTCAGACACGACACTGGTCAGACACGACACTGGTCAGACACGACACTGGTCAGACACGACACTGGTCAGACGACACTGGTCAGACGACACTGGTCAGACACGACACTGGTCAGACACGACACTGGTCAGACACGACACTGGTCAGACACGACACTGGTCAGACACGACACTGGTCAGACACGACACTAGTCAGACACGATACTGGTCAGACACGACACTGGTCAGACACGACACTGGTCAGACACGGCACTGGTCAGACACGACACTGGTCAGACACGATACTGGTCAGACGACACTGGTCAGACACGACACTGGTCAGACACGGCACTGGTCAGACACGACACTGGTCAGACACGATACTGGTCACACGACACTGGTCAGACACGACACTGGTCAGACACGACACTGGTCAGACACGACACTGGTCACACGACACTGGTCAGACACGACACTGGTCAGACACGACACTGGTCAGACACGACACTGGTCAGACACGACACTGGTCAGACACGACACTGGTCAGACACGACACTGGTCAGACGACACTGGTCAGACACGACACTGGTCAGACACGGCACTGGTCAGACACGACACTGGTCACACGACACTGGTCAGACGACACTGGTCAGACACGACACTGGTCAGACACGACACTGGTCAGACGACACTGGTCAGACGACACTGGTCAGACACGACACTGGCCAGACGGTCAGATGACAAAGGTCAGACACGACACTGGTCAGACGACACTGGTCAGACACGACACTGGTCAGACACGACACTGGTCACACGACACTGGTCAGACGACACTGGTCAGACACGACACTGGTCAGACACGACACTGGTCAGACACGACACTGGTCAGACGACACTGGTCAGACGGTCAGACGACACTGGTCAGACACGACACTGGTCAGACGACACTGGTCAGACGATACTGGTCAGACGACACTGGTCAGACACGACACTGGTCAGACGATACTGGTCAGACACGACACTGGTCAGACACGACACTGGTCAGACGACACTGGTCACACGACACTGGTCAGACGACACTGGTCAGACACGACACTGGTCAGACGACACTGGTCAGACGAGGTCAGACGACACTGGTCAGACACGACACTGGTCAGACGATACTGGTCAGACACGACACTGGTCAGACACGACACTGGTCAGACACGACACTGGTCAGACGACACTGGTCAGACACGACACTGGTCAGACACGACACTGGTCAGACGACACTGGTCAGACACGACACTGGTCAGACGACACTGGTCAGACACGGCACTGGTCAGACACGACACTGGTCAGACGACACTGGTCAGACACGACACTGGTCACACGACACTGGTCAGACACGACACTGGTCAGACGACACTGGTCAGACGACACTGGTCAGACGACACTGGTCAGACACGACACTGGTCAGACGACACTGGTCAGACACGACACTGGTCAGACACGACACTGGTCAGACGACACTGGTAAGACACGACACTGGTCAGACACGACACTGGTCAGACGACACTGGTCAGACACGACACTGGTCAGACACGACACTGGTCAGACGACACTGGTCAGACGACACTGGTCAGACACGACACTGGTCAGACACGACACTGGTCAGACGACACTGGTCAGACACGACACTGGTCAGACACGACACTGGTCAGACGACACTGGTCAGACACGACACTGGTCAGACACGACACTGGTCAGACACGACACTGGTCAGACACGACACTGGTCAGACACGACACTGGTCAGACGACACTGGTCAGACACGACACTGGTCAGACGACACTGGTCAGACGACACTGGTCAGACACGACACTGGTCAGACACGGCACTGGTCAGACACGACACTGGTCACACACGACACTGGTCACACGACACTGGTCAGACACGACACTGGTCAGACACGACACTGGTCAGACACGACACTGGTCACACACGACACTGGTCACACGACACTGGTCAGACGATACTGGTCAGACGACACTGATTAGACGACACTGGTCAGACGACACTGGTCAGACGACACTGGTCAGATGACACTGGTCAGACGACACTGGTCAGACGACACTGGTCAGACGACACTGGTCAGACGACACTGGTCAGATGACACTGGTCAGACGACACTGGTCAGACGACACTGGTCAGACGATACTGGTCAGACGACACTGATTATACGACACTGGTCAGACGACACTGGTCAGACGACACTGGTCAGACGACACTGGTCAGACGACACTGGTCAGACGATACTGGTCAGACGGTCAGACGACACTGGTCAGACGACACTGGTCAGACGATACTGGTCAGACGACACTGATTAGACGACACTGGTCAGACGACACTGGTCAGACGACACTGGTCAGACGACACTGGTCAGACGACACTGATTAGACGACACTGGTCAGACGACACTGGTCAGACGACACTGGTCAGACGACACTGGTCAGACGGTCAGACGACACTGGTCAGACGACACTGGTCAGACGACACTGGTCAGACGACACTGGTCAGACGACGCTGGTCAGACGACACTGGTCAGACGACACTGGTCAGACGACACTGGTCAGACGGTCAGACGACACTGGTCAGACGACACTGGTCAGACGACACTGGTCAGGCGACACTGGTCAGACGACACTGGTCAGACGACACTGGTCAGACGACACTGGTCAGACGATACTGGTCAGACGACACTGGTCAGACGACACTGGTCAGACGATACTGGTCAGACGACACTGATTAGACGACACTGGTCAGACGACACTGGTCAGACGACACTGGTCAGACGACACTGGTCAGACGACACTGATTAGACGACACTGGTCAGACGACACTGGTCAGACGACACTGGTCAGACGACACTGGTCAGACGGTCAGACGACACTGGTCAGACGACACTGGTCAGACGACACTGGTCAGACGACACTGGTCAGACGACGCTGGTCAGACGACACTGGTCAGACGACACTGGTCAGACGACACTGGTCAGACGGTCAGACGACACTGGTCAGACGACACTGGTCAGACGACACTGGTCAGGCGACACTGGTCAGACGACACTGGTCAGACGACACTGGTCAGACGACACTGGTCAGACGACACTGGTCAGACGACACTGGTCAGACGATACTGGTCAGACGACACTGGTCAGACGATACTGGTCAGACGACACTGATTAGACGACACTGGTCAGACGACACTGGTCAGACACGACACTGGTCAGACGACACTGGTCAGACGACACTGGTCAGACGACACTGGTCAGACGACACTGGTCAGACGACACTGGTCAGACGACACTGGTCAGACGACACTGGTCAGACGACACTGGTCAGACGATACTGGTCAGATGATACTGGTCAGACGACACTGGTCAGACGACACTGGTCAGACGACACTGGTCAGACGACACTGGTCAGACGACACTAGTCAGACGGTCAGACGACACTGGTCAGACGACACTGGTCAGACGACACTGGTCAGACGACACTGGTCAGACGACACTGGTCAGAACGTCAGACGACACTGGTCAGACGACACTGGTCAGACGACACTGGTCAGACGTCTTCATTGCGTCAGGCCCGGAGACAGGGCATTCGAATGCAGCAGGCGCCACGGCCGCGGACTATGTGGCACTGATTTCACCGCCGCCGTCCGGCCCCAGTATCCAGAGCTGAGCCCGGGGTTTTATCTGGCCCGAGCTAAGCCCGGGGTTATATCTGGCCAGAGCTGAGCCTGGGGTTATATCTGGCCAGAGCTGAGCCCGGGGTTATATCTGGCCCGAGCTGAGTCCGGGGTTTTATCTGGCCCGAGCTAAGCCCGGGGTTATATCTGGCCCGAGCTGAGCCCGGGGTTTTATCTGGCCCGAGCTAAGCCCGGGGTTATATCTGGCCCGAGCTGAGCCCGGGGTTTTATCTGGCCAGAGCTGAGCCCGGGGTTGTATCTGGCCAGAGCTGAGCCCGGGGTTATATCTGGCCCGAGCTGAGCCCGGGGTTTTATCTGTCCAGAGCTGAGCCCGGGGCTGTATCAGGCCAGAGCTGAGCCCGGGGTTTTATCTGGCCAGAGCTCAGCCCGGGGTTGTATCTGGCCAGAGCTAAGCCCGGGGTTTTATCCGGCCAGAGCTGAGCCTGGGGTTATATCTGGCCAGAGCTGAGCCCGGGGTTTTATCTGGCCAGAGCTGAGCCCGGGGTTTAACCCGGCCAGAGCTGAGCCCGGGGTTTTATCTGGCCAGAGCTGAGCCCGGGGTTTTATCTGGCCCGAGCTGAACCCGGGTTTTTTTTCCGGCTAGAGCTAAGCCCGGGGTTTTATCTGGCCAGAGCTGAGCCCGGGGTTTTATCTGGCCAGAGCTGAGCCCGGGGTTTTATCTGGCCAGAGCTAAGCCCGGGGTTTTATCCGGCCAGAGCTGAGCCCGGGGTTTTATCCGGCCAGAGCTGAGCCCGGGGTTTTATCTGGCCATAGCTGAGCCCGGGGTTTTATCTGGCCAGAGCTGAGCCCGGGATTTTATCTGGCTAGAGCTGAGCCCGGGGTTTTATCTGGCCGGCGGGGTTTTATCCGGCCAGAGCTAAGCCCGGGGTTTTATCTGGCCAGAGCTGAGCCCGGGGTTTTATCTGGCCAGAGCCAAGCCCGGGGTTTTATCCGGCCAGAGCTGAGCCCGGGGTTTTATCCGGCCAGAGCTGAGCCCGGGGTTTTATCTGGCCAGAGCTGAGCCCGGGGTTTTATCTGGCCAGAGCTGAGCCCGGGGTTTTATCTGGCCAGAGCTGAGACAGGGGTTTTATCTGGCCAGAGCTGAGCCCGGGGTTTTATCTGGCCAGAGCTGAGCCCGGGGTCTTATCTGGCCAGCGGGGTTTTATCTGGCCAGAGCTGAGCCCGGGGTGTTATCTGGCCAGAGCTGAGCCCGGAATTTATCTGGCCAGAGCTGAACCCTGGGTTTTATCTGGCCAGAGCTAAGCCCGGGGTTTTATCTGGCCAGAGCTAAGCCCGGGGTTTTATCTGGCCAGAGCTGAGCCCGGGGTTTTATCTGGCCAGAGCTGAGCCCGGGGTTTTATCCGGCCAGAGCTGAGCCTGGGGTTATATCTGGCCAGAGCTGAGCCCGGGGTTTTATCTGGTCAGAGCTGAGCCCGGGGTTTAATCCGGCCAGAGCTGAGCCCGGGGATTTATCCGGCCAGAGCTGAGCCCGGGGTTTTATCTGGCCCGAGCTGAACCCGGGGTTTTATCCGGCCAGAGCCAAGCCCGGGGTTTTATCTGGCCAGAGCTGAGCCCGGGGTTTTATCTGGCCAAAGCTAAGCCCGGGGTTTTATCCGGCCAGAGCTGAGCCCGGGGTTTTATCCGGCCAGAGCTGAGCCCGGGGTTTTATCTGGCCATAGCTGAGCCCGGGGTTTTATCTGGCCAGAGCTGAGCCCGGGGTTTTATCTGGCCAGAGCTGAGCCCGGGGTTTTATCTGGCCAGAGCTGAGCCCGGGGTTTTATCTGGCCAGAGCTGAGCCCGGGGGTTTATCTGGCCCGAGCTGAACCCGGGTTTTATCCGGCCAGAGCTAAGCCCGGGGTTTTATCTGGCCAGAGCTGAGCCCGGGGTTATATCTGGCCAGAGCTGAGCCCGGGGCTGTATCTGGCCAGCGGGGTTTTATCTGGCCAGAGCTGAGCCCGGGGTGTTATCTGGCCAGAGCTGAGCCCGGAATTTATCTGGCCAGAGCTGAACCCGGGGTTTTATCTGGCCAGAGCTGAGCCTGAGGTTTTATCTGGCCAGAGCTAAGCCCGGGGTTTTATCTGGCCAGAGCTGAGCCGGGGTTTATCTGGCCAGAGCTGAGCCCGGGGTTATATCTGGCCAGAGCTGAGCCCGGGGTTTTATCTGGCCATAGCTGAGCCCGGGGTTTTATCTGGCCAGAGCTGAGCCCGGGGTTTTATCCGGCCAGAGCTGAACCCGGGGTTATATCTGGCCAGAGCTGAACCCGGGGTTATATCTGGCCAGAGCTGAGCCCGGGGTTATATCTGGCCAGAGCTGAGCCCGGGGCTGTATCTGGCCAGCGGGGTTTTATCTGGCCAGAGCTGAGCCCGGGGTGTTATCTGGCCAGAGCTGAGCCCGGAATTTATCTGGCCAGAGCTGAACCCGGGGTTTTATCTGGCCAGAGCTGAGCCTGAGGTTTTATCTGGCCAGAGCTAAGCCCGGGGTTTTATCTGGCCAGCGCTGAGCCCGGGGTTTTATCTGCTAAATCATCCCCACATTGCAGCCGGACAGCGGCTGGCTTCAATATTGTAATTGGCCGCCTGATTTGTGGAACAGAGTGATTTCCGTCGACGGCCTAGTGGCGAGATTATTATTCCATGAAATCTGCTTTTCTTTTGAATGTTTCCTAAGACGCTGCAACGTTACATTTACCGCGTTTTTTTTACAAAACTCGAGACAATTATTTACATCAACTGCTTTGGATAAACATTTGACATGCAAAGCTTTGGGACTTGCCTTATCCTAATTCCAAACCGATAGCTCGGTCCGGCGGCACGTATTAGCATAGGACTGCGAAGAACATGAATAAGAGCTGTAATTTCGTGGCCATCTGCAACCGAAATGCGCCGTAGTCAATCATGTCAATGTCCCATTAGTCTAAACACGGCATACTCAGCTGGCAGCATCGCGAGCATATCGTCTATTTGCAGTCAAATGTATTTTAGTCACTGATTTGTGTTCGGTATGTATCACACAGACCGGCATGAGTGCAATCCGGCTAAAGAGAGGACGCAATCAGCATCAAATGGAATAACCAACTGTTGGCTGCAGCTGCCAGACTGTCGCCCATTATTCAATCAAGCATATGTCATTTGCGAAAGTGAAATTGCTATAATACTGATGTGATTATTAACAAGAATCAACCAGGTTTTGGAACTCTAACACAAAACAAATTTAATCGGCCAAAAACAAATATGCACTATG
>JAXIVJ010006202.1:0-57500 GCA_036785665.1 Chirona hameri
GAAACAAACACCTCGACCTGGTATGATATCAAATATCCATGGCACAGAAGTCATACATATACCGATACAGGTCTATTGGGAAACAGTTTCCTGGCAAGTTACCGGCGCCCGTGATGCTTTGGGTTTTTACTACTCGATTGGACGCTGTATTCTGTACAGCAGTTGTGCCTGGACTGACCTGCAGGACGCTGTACATCAGTTGTGCCTGGACTGACCTGCAGGACGAAGTACACCAGTCCTTGTGCCTGGACTGACCTGCAGGACGCTGTACACCAGTTGTGCCTGGACTGACCTGCAGGACGCTGTACACCAGTTGTGCCTGGACTGACCTGCAGGACGCTGTACAGCAGTTGTGCCTGGACTTGACCTGCAGGACGCTGTACACCAGTTGTGGCAGGACTTACCTGCAGGACGGTGTACAGCAGTTGTGCCCGGACTGACCTGCAGGGACGCTGTACACCAGTTGTGGCAGGACTGACCTGCAGGACGCTGTACAGCAGTTGTGCCTGGACTGACCTGTAGGAAGCTGTACAGCAGTTGTGCCTGGACTGACCATGCAGGACGCTGTACATCAGTTGTGCCTGGACTGACCTGCAGGACGCTGTACACCAGTTGTGGCAGGACTGACCTGCAGGACGGTGTACAGCAGTTGTGCCCGGGACTGACCTGCAGCGACGCTGTACGCCAGTTGTGGCAGGACTGACCTGCAGGACGCTGTACAGCAGTTTGTGCCTGGACTGACCTGTAGGAAGCTGTACAGCAGTTGTGCCTGGACTGGCCTGCAGGACACCGTACATCCAGTTGTGCCTGGACTCGACCTGCAGGGACGCTGTACAAGCAGTTGTGGCAGGACTGACCTGCAGGACGCTGTACACCAGTTGTGGCAGGACTGACCTGCAGGACGCTGTACACCAGTTGTGCCTGGACTGACCTGCAGGACGCTGTACACCAGTTGTGCCTGGACTGACCTGCAGGACGCTGTACAGCAGTTTGTGCCTGGACTGACCTGCAGGACGCTGTACACCAGTTGTGCCTGGACTGACCTGCAGGACGCTGTACACCAGTTGTGGCAGGACTAACCTGCAGGACGCTGTACACCAGTTGTGGAAGGACTGAACCTGCAGGACGCTGTACACCAATTGTAGGCAGGACTAACCTGCAGGACGCTGTACACCAGTTGTGGCAGGACTAACCTGCAGGACGCTGTACACCAGTTGTGGCAGGACTGATCTGCAGGACGCTGTACACCAGTTGTGCAGGACTAACCTGCAGGACGCTGTACACCAGTTGTGGCAGGACTAACCTGCAGGACGATGGGCAGCAGTTGTGCCTGGACTGACCTGCAGGAAGCTGTACAGCAGTTGTGGCAGGACTGACCTGCAGGACGCTGTACACCAGTTGTGGCAGGACTGACCTGCAGGGACGCTGTACACCAGTTGTGGCAGGACTGACCTGCAGGACGCTGTACACCAGTTGTGGCAGGGACTAACCTGCAGGGACGCTGTACACCAGTTGTGGCAGGACTGACCTGCAGGACGATGGGCAGCTGCTCTGGCGGCTGCTTGACGTCCACTCCGAACCTCAGCCACACCTGGGCAGACAGAGAGCGGTGACAACACAGACGGCAGTGACAACAACAGACGATACTCACACAGACGGCAGTGACAACACAGACGATAGTCACACAGACGGCAGTGACAACACATACGATACTCACACAGACGATACTCACACAGACGGCAGTGACAACACAGACGATACTCACACAGACGCAGTGACAACACAGACGATAGTCACACAGACGATAGTCACACAGACGGCAGTGACAACACAGACGATAGTCACACAGACGGCAGTGACAACACATACGATAGTCACACAGACGCAGTGGCAACACAGACGATACTCACACAGACGGCAGTGACAACACAGACGATAGTCACACAGACGGCAGTGACAACGCAGACGATACTCACACAGACGGCAGTGACAACACAGACGATACTCACACAGGCGGCAGTGACAACACAGACGATAGTCACACAGACGATAGTCCCCACCACAGACGATAGTCACACAGACGATAGTCACACAGACGATAGTCACACAGACGATAGTCACACAGACGATAGTCACACAGACGATAGTCACAACAAGGACGAATAGTCAGCACAGACGGCAGTGACAACACAGACGATAGTCACACAGTCGGTCAGTGACAACACAGACGATAGTCACACAGACGGCAGTGGCAACACAGACGATACTCACACAGACGGCAGTGACAACACAGTACGATAGTCACACAGACGGCAGTGACAACACAGACGATAGTCACACAGACGGCAGTGACAACACAGGACGATAGTCACACAGACGATACTCACACAGCGGCAGTGACACACAGACGATACTCACACATACGGCGTGACAGCCACAGAACGATAGTCACACAGACGGCAGTGACAACACAGACGATAGTCACACAGACGACAGTGACAACACAGACGATAGTCACACAGACGGCAGTGACAACACAGACGATACTCACACAGACGGCAGTGACACCACAGGACGATAGTCACAGTCCCATCCTCCACACCTGACGACAAGGCACCTGGCGTCGTCCACATCTGACAGCCAATCACGGCCACTCCCCAGCCCTGTTCCGTCTCGTCTCGTCTCGTCTCGTCTCGTCTCGTCCCGTCCCGTCCCGTCCTGTTCCATCCCACCATATCCCCGCCCCATCCCATCCCCCACGTCATCAGCCCGCACCTGGAAGGCAGTGAGCTCCTCCTCGAAGAAGGTCGAGTGGTTGTAGGTCTGACGGGTTCTCCCTGATAATGGCGGCAGCTGCAGTAGACACACGTCCACCGCCAGGTCCCACGACGCCACATGCTGTGCTGAAACACACATACACACACACACAGGTTGTAAGGTAACACACGTCCACCGCCAGGTCCCACGACGCCCACATGCTGTGCTGAAACACACATACACACACACACACAGGTGTAAGGTAACACACGTCCACCGCCAGGTCCCACGACGCCCACATGCTGTGCTGAAACACATACACACATACACAGGTGTAAGGTAACACACGTCCACCGCCAGGTCCCACGACGCCCACATGCTGTGCTGAAACACACACACATACACATGTGTAAGGTAACACACGTCCACCGCCAGGTCCCACGACGCCCACATGCTGTGCTGAAACACACATACACATATACACAGGTGTAAGGTAACACACGTCCACCGCCAGGTCCCACGACGCCCACATGCTGTGCTGAAACACATACACACATACACAGGTGGTAAGGTAACACACGTCCACCGCCAGGTCCCACGACGCCCACATGCTGTGCTGAAACACACATACACACATACACAGGTGTAAGGTAACACACGTCCACCGCCAGGTCCCACGACGCCCACATGCTGTGCTGAAACACACATACACACATACACAGGTGTAAGTAACACACGTCCACCGCCAGGTCCCACGACGCCCACATGCTGTGCTTGAAACACACATACACATATACAGGTGTAAGGTAACACACGTCCACCGCCAGGTCCCACGACGCCCACATGCTGTGCTGAAACACACATACACATATACAGGTGTAAGGCAACACATGTCCACCGCCAGGTCCCACGACGCCCACATGCTGTGCTGAAACACACATACACATATACACAGGTGTAAGGTAACACACGTCCACCGCCAGGTCCCACGACGCCCACATGCTGTGCTGAAACACACCATACACATATACACAGGTGTAAGGTAACACACGTCCACCGCCAGGTACCACGACGCCCACATGCTGTGCTGAAACACACATACACACATACACAGGTGTAAGGTAACACATGTCCACTGCCAGGTCCCACGACGCCCACATGCTGTGGCTGAAACACACATACACACACACACAGGTGTAAGGTAACACACGTCCACCGCCAGGTCCCACGACGCCCACATGCTGTGCTGAAACACACATACACACATACACAGGTGTAAGGTAACACACATCCACCGCCAGGTCCCACGACGCCCACATGCTGTGCTGAAACACACATACACATATACAGGTGTAAGGTAACACACGGTCCACCGCCAGGGTCCCACGACGCCCACATGCTGTGCTGAAACACACATACACATATACAGGTGTAAGGCAACACATGTCCACCGCCAGGTCCCACGACGCCCACATGCTGTGCTGAAACAAACACTACACATATACACAGGTGTAAGGTAACACACGTCCACCGCCAGGTCCCACGACGCCCACATGCTGTGCTGAAACACACATACACATATACACAGGTGTAAGGTAACACACGTCCACCGCCAGGTACCACGACGCCCACATGCTGCGCTGAAACACACATACACACATACACAGTTGTAAGGTAACACATGTCCACGGCCAGGTCCCACGACGCCCACATGCTGTGCTGAAACACACATACACACACACACACAGGTGTAAGGTAACACACGTCACCGCCAGGTCCCACGACGCCCACATGCTGTGCTGAAACACACATACACATATACAGGTGTAAGGTAACACACGTCCACCGCCAGGTCCCTCGACGCCCACATGCTGTGCTGAAACACATACACATATACAGGTGTAAGGTAACACACGTCCACCGCCAGGTAAACCACGACGCCACATGCTGTGCTGAAACACACATACACATATACAGGTTGTAAGGTAACACACGTCCACCGCCAGGTCCCACGACGCCCACATGCTGTGGCTGCAACACACATACACACAACACAGGTGTAAGCTAATGTTGCACCGAAGAACAGATGTAGTTCAAGCTTTTGCCCCGCATCGTGCTTCGATGATCACACGCTGGTAACACACAGAATCGCATGATCATATCGCAAGGTACGGCTGGGAGACTTACTTGCTGATGATGCCGACGACGATGCTTTGGGAGCCGTACCTTGTGTGTGCTGGGAAGGAATGGATGTGACACGGGGGTTGCAGTCGTAAGACTTCATGATGCGTTCGGCCAGCAGAAGTTGCGGAACAAGCTTGCGACCAGAAGGTCCTGGCGGAACAGTCGCTGGAACACGTCTGCAACATAACGCATATACGTCTCAAACATACCCACTATGAGATGGTCGGAAACATACCAAGCGCGTCCAAAATACACACATACATAACGCATACACGTCTCAACATACCCACTATGAGATGGTCGGAAACATACCAAGCGCGTCCAAAAAACACGAGACGCAGCTGTATTACGAATAAAAACACGCACATAAATCAGACAAAACAGCCGGATATGAACACATCCTTTATAAGATTAGTTCGATCATTGTATTTGACTGGGTTTCAGAATCAGCGGTTCCCATATTTTCTGTCAAGCAAGCTGACTTCTACCATGCAATCGCCTGGATGACTGACGTGTGACCGACGTGTGACTGAAGTGACTGACCATGACGTGTGACCAGGTACTGACTGAAGTGACTGACCATGACGTGTGACTGAGGTGCTGACTGAAGTGACTGACCATGACGTGTGACCAGGTGCTGACTGAAGTGACTGACCATGACATGTGACCAGGTGCTGACTGAGGTGACTGACCATGACGTGTGACCAGGTGCTGACTGAAGTGACTGACCATGACGTGTGACTAGGTGCTGACTGAGGTGACTCGTGTGACTGAAGTGACTGGCCATGACGTGTGACCAGGTGCTGACTGAAGTGACTGACCATGACATGTGACCAGGTGCTGACTGAGGTGACTGACCATGACGTGTGACCAGGTGCTGACTGAAGTGACTGACCATGGTGTGTGACTAGGTGCTGACTGAGGTGACTGACCATGACGTGTGACTAGGTGCTGACTGAGGTGACTCGTGTGACTGAAGTGACTGACCGTGATGTGTGACTAGGTGCTGACTGAGGTGACTGACCATGACGTGTGACTAGGTGCTGACTGAAGTGACTGACCATGACGTGTGACCAGGTGCTGACTGAGGTGACTGACCATGACATGTGACTAGGTGCTGACTGAGGTGACTGACCATGACGTGCGACTTTAAGTGACTGACCATGACGTGTGACTAGGTGCTGACTGAAGTGACTGACCATGACATGTGACTAGGTGCTGACTGAGGTGACTGACCATGACGTGTGACCAGGTGCTGACTGAAGTGACTGACCATGGCGTGTGACCAGGTGCTGACTGAGGTGACTGACCATGACATGTGACTAGGTGCTGACTGAGGTGACTGACCATGACGTGTGACCAGGTGCTGACTGAAGTGACTGACCGTGACGTGTGACTAGGTGCTGACTGAAGTGACTGACCATGACGTGTGACCAGGTGCTGACTGAAGTGACTGACCATGACGTGTGACTAGGTGCTGACTGAAGTGACTGACCATGACATGTGACTAGGTGCTGACTGAAGTGACTGACCATGACGTGTGACCAGGTGCTGACTGAGGTGACTCGTGTGACTGAAGTGACTGACCATGGCGTGTGACCAGGTGCTGACTGAGGTGACTGACCATGACGTGTGACTAGGTGCTGACTGAAGTGACTGACCATGACGTGTGACCAGGTGCTGACTGAGGTGACTGACCATGGCGTGTGACCAGGTGCTGACTGAGGTGACTGACCATGACGTGTGACCAGGTGCTGACTGAGGTGACTGACCATGACATGTGACCAGGTGCTGACTGAGGTGACTGACCATGACATGTGCCCAGGTGCTGACTGAAGTGACTGACCATGACATGTGACTAGGTGCTGACTGAGGTGACTGACCATGTGTGACCAGGTGCTGACTGAAGTGACTAACCATGACGTGTGACCAGGTGCTGACTGAGGTGACTGACCATGACGTGTGACCAGGTGCTGACTGAAGTGACTGACCATGGCGTGTGACTAGGCGCTGACTGAGCTGACTAACCGCGGGGCAGCGTGTTCCAGGCGATCGTGTCGGTGATTGCCGTGAAGATCCAGTTGAGCTCGCCCAGCATCGTCCTGCGATCGGTCAGCTGGCCGGGGATCTTGTCCAGGTCCTCCACCGTCACTCCGGACACCAGCTGACTCTGCCTGCTGATCACGAACCACCTGCGGGAGCGCGGCACACGGTCACAGGCAGTCACAGTCACAGTCACAGTCACCGCGGCACACGGTCACAGACAGTCACAGTCACAGTCACAGTCAGTCACCGCGGCACACGGTCACAGTCAGTCACGGCGCCAGTCACAGTCTCAGTCACCGCGCCAGTCACAGTCAGTCACAGTCTCAGTCACCGCGCCAGTCACAGTCTCAGTCACCGCGGCACACGGTCACAGACAGTCACCGCGCCAGTCACAGTCAGTCACCGCGCCAGTCACAGTCAGTCACCGCGCCAGTCACAGTCAGTCACCGCGCCAGTTACAGTCTCAGCCATCGAACCACAGTCACAAGCCACCTGCGGCACTACGGCATCCTGTCACAGTCATCCACCGCGCCAGTCACAGTCACAAACAACACCCGACATATCGCCGCACACTACTGGAGCCACTCCTGATTCCAGCTCCTCTCACGAGACACGCGTGACCCTTGACACAGCCCTCTCGGCAGGCCGGTGAGCCAGAAGACTGACCTGACCGCCTTCATGATTGGCCGACGGGCAAACCTGAGCGCCGATTGGTCGGCGGGCAAACCTGAGCGCTGATTGGTCGGCGGGCAGACCCGAACGCTGATTGGTTAACACTGACCTGAGCGCTGATTGGTCGGCGGGCAGACCTGAGCGCTGATTGGTCGGCGGGCAGACCTGAGCGCTGGTTGGTCGGCGGGCAGACCCGAGCGCTGATTGGCCGGCAGACTGGCCTGAGCGCTGATTGGCCGGCAGACTGACCTGAGCGCCATCCTAATGGGCGTGGTCAGGCAGCAGGTGAAGAGGTCCGCCGGTAAGTCCGGGTGCTGAGGGAGGATCTCCTTGGCACCGCAGGCGGCCAGCTGGATGCAGCTGCTCAGCGAGGCTGTGCCGCCCTCGGACATAGCGTGGTTCTCCGCCTGCGGTGGCCGCCAGACCACACGGGTCAAGGTCACATGGCACAGATCAAGGTCACAGGGCACAGGTCAAGGTCACATGGCACAGGTCAAGGTCACATGGCACATGTCAAGGTCACATGACACCGGTCAAGGTCACATGGCACAGGTCAGTCAAGGTCACGTGGTACAGGTCAGTCAGTCACATGGCACAAGTCAGTCAAGGTCACATGGCACAGGTCAGGGTCACATGGTACAGATCAAGGTCACATGGCACAGGTCAGTCAGGGTCACATGGTACAGGTCAGTCAAGGTCACATAGCACAGGTCAGTCAGGGTCACATAGCACAGGTCAGTCTGGGTCACATGGCACAGGTCAGTCGGGTCACATGGCACAGGTCAATCAGGGTCACATGACACAGGTCAGTCAGGGTCATATGACACAGGTCAGTCAGGGTCACATGACACAGGTCAGTCAGGGTCACATGACACAGGTCAGTCAAGGTCACATGGCACAGGTCAGTCAAGATCACATGGCACAGGTCAGTCAAGGTCACATGACACAGGTCAGTCAAGGTCCCGTGGTACAGGTCAGTCAAGGTCACATGACACAGGTCAGTCAAGGTCCCGTGGTACTGGTCAATCAAGATCACATGGCACAGGTCAATCAGGGTCGCGTGGTACAGGTCAGTCAAGGTCCCGTGGTACTGGTCAATCAAGATCACATGGCACAGGTCAATCAGGGTCGCGTGGTACAGGTCAGTCAAGGTCCCGTGGTACTGGTCAGTCAGGGTCACATGGCACAGGTCAGTCAAGATCACATGGCACAGGTCAGTCAAGGTCACATGACACAGGTCAGTCAAGGTCCCGTGGTACAGGTCAGTCAAGGTCACATGACACAGGTCAGTCAAGGTCCCGTGGTACTGGTCAATCAAGATCACATGGCACAGGTCAATCAGGGTCGCGTGGTACAGGTCAGTCAAGGTCCCGTGGTACTGGTCAATCAAGATCACATGGCACAGGTCAATCAGGGTCGCGTGGTACAGGTCAGTCAAGGTCCCGTGGTACTGGTCAGTCAGGGTCACATGGCACAGGTCAGTCAAGATCACATGGCACAGGTCAGTCAAGGTCACATGACACAGGTCAGTCAAGGTCCCGTGGTACAGGTCAGTCAAGGTCACATGACACAGGTCAGTCAAGGTCCCGTGGTACTGGTCAATCAAGATCACATGGCACAGGTCAATCAGGGTCGCGTGGTACAGGTCAGTCAAGGTCCCGTGGTACTGGTCAATCAAGATCACATGGCACAGGTCAATCAGGGTCGCGTGGTACAGGTCAGTCAAGGTCCCGTGGTACTGGTCAATCAAGATCACATGGCACAGGTCAATCAGGGTCGCGTGGTACAGGTCAGTCAAGGTCCCGTGGTACTGGTCAGTCAAGGTCACATGACACAGGTCAGTCAAGGTCCCGTGGTACTGGTCAATCAAGATCACATGGCACAGGTCAATCAGGGTCCCGTGGTACTGGTCAGTCAGGGTCGCGTGGTACTGGTCAATCAGGGTCACATGACAAAGGTCAGTCAGGGTCGCGTGGTACAGGTCAGTCAAGGTCACGCGGTACTGGTCAGTCAGGGTCACATGACACAGGTCAGTCTGGGTCACATGACACAGGTCAGTCAAGGTCCCGTGGTACTGGTCAGTCAGGGTCCCGTGGTACAGGTCAATCAGGGTCACATGACAAAGGTCAGTCAGGGTCACATGACACAGGTCAGTCTGGGTCACATGGTACAGGTCAGTCAAGGTCCCGTGGTACTGGTCAGTCAGGGTCACATGACAAAGGTCAGTCAAGGTCACATGGTACAGGTCAGTCAAGGTCCCGTGGTACTGGTCAGTCAGGGTCACATGACACAGGTCAGTCAAGGTCCCGTGGTACTGGTCAGTCAGGGTCACATGGCACAGGTCAATCAGGGTCACATGGTACAGGTCAGTCAAGGTCCCGTGGTACTGGTCAGTCAGGGTCACATGACACAGGTCAATCAGGGTCGCGTGGTACAGGTCAGTCAAGGTCCCGTGGTACTGGTCAGTCAGGGTCACATGACACAGGTCAGTCAAGGTCCCGTGGTACTGGTCAGTCAGGGTCACATGGCACAGGTCAATCAGGGTCACATGGTACAGGTCAGTCAAGGTCCCGTGGTACTGGTCAGTCAGGGTCACATGACACAGGTCAATCAGGGTCACATGGTACAGGTCAGTCAAGGTCCCGTGGTACTGGTCAGTCAGGGGCACATGACACAGGTCAGTCAGGGTCGCGTGGACAGGTCAGTCAGGGTCACGTGGTACAGGTCACGTGGTACAGGTCACGTGGTACAGGTCACGTGGTACAGGTCACATGACATCTGTAGGTCAAATCCACAGCAAACCTGACGACAGACTAGCGCAGGGGCTGGAGGTCAAATGATGTCAATTTACCGCAGTAAGCCACTGTTACCTTGTGAAATAATGCGACATAACCTCATTTGTAGCAGTGTGGACGCTGGGCAACTTGCTATACCTTTACACTAATCCTATTCCTGAACACTCCTTCGGATCACAGTATCGACTAGATCGGACACACGCTAAATCGCAATGCAGACCAAATTCTGGTGACAAAATGACGCCGTAGGAGGCGTGTCTGTGTCCATCCCGCCCAATCAATCCGATGCTGCATCCCACAGCCGCGAACAACACACTGGCTAATGACTACGAGACCCCGTGGACGGCCGAACAGCGCAGCAGCGAGCCACGTGTCCCGAGTCCTGACACACCTGTCGCTGCGACGCAAACAGGTTGAACGAGTCGACGATTTGGCCAGCACTGGAGCAGTCGTACACGTAGATGGAGGGAGCGCCCATCCAGGTCTGCAGCTCGTAGATGGAGAGCGGGATGTACTGCGAGTAGTTCTGTTGGTAGACGATGGGGCGTCAGGGGGGGGGGGGGAGCGCCCGGGTCCGGAACGGGCGCGACGCCTCTGCGGAAGGCAAACGCCGGTCCCGGCACAGGGAAATGAACATTCATTAGAGCGCGGCAGCTAAGTGCTATTATATTGAAGACCAAAACCTCCCTGTTCTGTATGGATTCACGTGACTTGCTCTATTGAAGAACCAGAAATGATTGTTCTGGGTAGGTTAGGGTGGCTTACCCTGTTGAAGACCCAGACCTCGCCGTTCTGGGTTGGCCTCGGCACGCCGTGCCCGTTGTAGTGGAACAGGATGCGTTCCTCCTTGGCGTTCCGTCGTAGCGAAGTGCAAAGCTTCTTGACGTCATCTGTGGTAGGATCGAGCGCGTGCTTGTACCTGAGGACAGGCGGGCCGGGCGCCAGACGGCGTGGTGTCAGCTGAGAGATTATAGACCCACGTTAGGCACAGCCACAGCAGGCAGTCGATACAATAGACTGCGCCATTGATGGTGCAGAAGCAGCCGGCTCAGCACGAGTCCTCCAGAGCCTCAGGACACACTCGCACGGCAGGTGGTGATTGGAAATTTATCGGTACCCAAAATAATCAGTTCAATATCTTCTAGCATACTTTTTGATATCGCCATTTGCCACATTTCTCCCATTCAGCCATTGGTCAAGAAATACTTAACAATCACACAGCAGATTGTGTTTCCCCCATCCCAAGCAAATTTGCATAAGCAAAAACCTATGTTATGTAAAGAGCCTCAAATGCATTATGATTCCTTGCACGCCCGGGTCGGTAGTGGAGGCCGCACATATCCGACAGCCTACCTGGCCTGCAGATCTCCGACAGCCTACCTGGCCTGCACATCTCCAACAGCCTACCTGGCCTGCACATCTCCGACAGTCTACTGGCTGACAGCCTACCTGGCCTGCACATCTCCGACAGCCTACCTGGCCTGCACATCTCCGACAGTCGACCTGGCCTGCACATCTCCGACAGCCTACCTGGCCTGCACATCTCCGACAGCCTACCTGGCCTGCAGATCTCCGACAGCCTACCTGGCCTGCACATCTCCGACAGCCTACCTGTCCTGCACATCTCCGACAGCCTACCTGGCCTGCACATCTCCGACAGCCTACCTGGCCTGCACATCTCCGACAGCCTACCTGGCCTGCACATCTCCGACAGCCTACCTGGCCTGCACATCTCCGACAGCCTACCTGGCCTGCACATCTCCGACAGTCTACCTGGCCTGCACATCTCCGACAGCCTACCTGGCCTGCACATATCCGACAGTCTACTGGCTGACAGCCTACCTGGCCTTGGGCTGCCAGCGCTGGTACTGCGCCTGCAGGTTGGCCGCGATCAAGTCCATGGCCTTGGGAGCCTTGGTCGTGGTGCGCGGGTCTGTGGCAGAGACGAGAGTCAGTCAGTGGCCGCCGTCACTGGACCGAGGATCTGACAGACAGACGCAGCTGGCGTCAGACGACCTTGCACGAGATCACAACCTCATAGATACCTCGACACCTGTATTTATTGCAACTGGCGTTTGTGAGTTTACCAAAAGATGTGCATGGGCAGTTGCTGTCGCTTTGCTTTATGCGTTTCTGTGAAGTTACAATGCTGATAGTTGTAATGCCACACGCCATCTGATCGGGTCGGGCAGTGCGGACCCAGTACAGGACACTCACCAATCCAGGTCTCCATGCGGGCACAAGGACTGGTTTTGAGCACATCAGGCGGGTCTACATCGATGTTGAGGCAGAGCACCAGCGCCACACTCACTGTCTTCATCTGCGGAGATGCCGAGGGGGACGGTCACGCGCGGCCGACATGCGACCAAGCTTCTCAGTGGTAACGGGGTCTGGTAACCACTGATGCCATCAGTGGTAAGTGGTAACTGGCCGCGCCGGCACGGTGGGGACGACCAACATACACAGAGTAACATCCTCCAAGGCAGCTGCACCGACTTCCCTAACCAGAACCAACCACCAGAAGAACACCACCACAGTCGGCATGTGCGCCGTCACACCTCGTAAAACGGAGCACACCTCTAACAACCAACACCACACTAATCAGGGTCCTAGGATTGCTTTGGAGCTGGGGTGCAGAGTGGACAATTCTGTCTAAAAATAAGCATAAAGAGTGCAAAATTCAGCCAAAAACATATGTACTCAGCTTTATCAATACCCAATTACCCGCCCACCAGAATTAGTTAAATAAGTACCTACCTATGTAAATTCTTACCTGTCTTCCCTCCACAGGCCGTCCATAACATTACATCCATAAATAAATATCTGCGCTCCAATTATACAATACCTACATTTTAAAATAAGTAGTGGAAAATTCACAGAAAAAAAATTGGGAATAAGAGTGGAAAATCGTGTTCTAGTGTATCGTTTTCCACCCGAATTTCCTAATGCCAGGACACTGCCACACTTTGTATATCACACCTCTTATAACGTTATACCTCATCACATCACACCTCAAGTGACACCACATATTTCTGCCCTCCGCCACCCCAGCCACGACGCCCCCTCCAGGCGCCACGTACCCGCTCCTTCATCCGCCAACACTCGCGCTGCACCGCCTCGCCCTCGATCCTGCCCAGGTGGCGGCCCTGACGGAAGAAGGCCGGCACGTGCCAGTCCTGCTGGTCGGGCTCGGCCTCAGGGTGGATGGAGCGGCGAGGGCGCGCCGCCGACGGACCCGGAGACCGGGAGAACATGTTCCACGAGGCCATCCACTTGGTCTGTGTGGCTCGAGCTGCTGAGGCCGCTGTCGGGCTGTGATGTTAGTGGCAGCAGGAGATGGCCAAGACTTCCTCCAGCTGTGGTTGAGGCATACTGCTCTGCCTGCTGGAAACATGAGTGGTTCAGTTTCTGTGTCAATTATTGGTGTCTGAAAACCATGGTAACATGCCTCAGCTGCCAAATTACAGCACCAGGAGAAAAAGGCATGGTGAAATGAACTGCTAGAGAGAGACTATGCAATAATAATTACACTAATAGCTGACAGAATATACATATGGTAGTTGAAATGCTCAATAAATTAATGGTGTGACAAACAATAGCAATAGCATCTGAATTGGGAAAAGTTACATTTTCAGTTGGTAAATTTTTACTTTAAGTGTGCCCCCAGCTTTTTGCATACTGTGTATTTGATGTTTGTTTTTTAGATATAGAAAGAATGTTTATAAACCAAAGCCTCATACTAATTACACATTATTTAAATGGCTGAGTAACAATAGTTTCTGGCTTTGCCCACCATCAGGTTACTCAACCAGTGTCCTCATCAGCAGCCTGATGATGGGCAAAGCCAGAAACTGATGTTACTCGGTCATTTAAAGAGTATATTTAATTAGTAAGAGACTTTGGTTTTAATCACTTTGGTTCACTTTGGCTTTGGTTTATCTGTCCCTGCACTCTGCAGCTCAGTAGGGAGAGCACTGGGCTTTGTGACTATAGGTGGTGGTGTGCCTTAAATAAACAAATACCCTCCTGTGAATGATGGGGATGAGCTAAATGAATCACAGACAGGTGATAAGCAAGGGTAATAGGGATAATTCCAACATTTCAAAGCATGTTTTGGAGACTGGGCATGAGATCATCTGGGATGAGATCAGGATTAGTCAGTTATGAGAACAAGAGGCATAGATGGAAGATAAGCGAGGGTTATTATATGTCTAAAGAATCCACAAGCAAGTGCATGAATGTTTTACCAGGATGGCAGGTTCCTGATATTTATAAGGGGCTGTAGTGACACATATGGAAAAATAAACATCTGAAATTATGTTTTCATCAACAATGTCTCTTTTGGAATATTTGAGATGTGTTTACTTATATCATATTGGTGACTTTATATCCTGATTGCTCATTAATTGTTGAAATGTTTGACCCAGGATGTAAAATTGATTTAGTATTGCAGGTGATTCATGATAAGGATGGTGATGGATTTTAGTGGTTCCATCCAGTTGTGTTGGTGGTTTTACTCCCTGGTATATTCACTATTGTTAATTATGATATCCTGATTTTTGCTGGATATACAATTCTGGACTTTTTAAGACTTTTTCTCTTCTAAAAAAGTATTTTTGATTTTTTTGGTAGGCTTATGTTATGTTATGTTGTTGTAGAGGGTGTAAATATATTATTGCATATGTGTTAATGGGATGGGCATGAGGGTGTTCACAGGATATACATGTATGTTCATGGGAGCGTCTGCTAGCAGGAGTTGGTTATTCTGAATGACATTTGTTTTTACTATTTCTCTGATGAATTGTATGCAGTGTATATGTTTGTACATGTTTATGTAAGTCCTATCTGTTGACTGTTATATTTTTTATTAAACAGATGGTTCTGCTAGCATGTATGTTATAGTTTTTTTCCTGGATTCACTTGAAGTATGTTATATGTATATAATTTAAGGTGGATGGGGAATTTTAGGAACTATCAGGAAAGTTGAGGTATTTAAAGTGCTTTTTGGAGTTGCTGTAGGAACATTCAGTGTTTAATAGTTATTTCGAATACTTGAATGTTGACCTGTGGCCAGGCTGATGGACACAGTAGCAGCTTTATAATTTTGGTCATTTTCTGGACTTTTTGGGTTCAAGGAATTTTGCTCTCTTCATTTTTTTTCCTTTAAATTTGATCTCTTTTCAACATGTCAGTGTATTCTTCTTCTAATACATGCATACATGCATATACGATGAGCGAATGAACATCCTACCTAAATACTCTTACCCTTCCCTCTGCAGGGCTTTTCAGGTTCTGAGCTTACATATAATATAAATATCTCACTTACACATCAACAATATAAATATGAAAGAATTACACGAGTTCAGAAACATTTATAGCCGCCTTAGTTTGTTGTACTATTCGGTCACCTGATTTTCACTATTTTCACCTGATCATACTGACATTATAGTTAAAATAAAATGTAATTTTCCTTACAAGAAAATGTTACCCCACCATGAATTTGTACTCTCTGGGACCAGGTCATAAAACAAAAAATCCAACACTGCACAGTAGCATATGATTTAAAAAAAAATTAACTGAAGAAAAGGTTTCAACAAGGCTGTAAGTTGAAGTGGGAAGTTCACAGACCTGATCTCATCTTACAATGTGTCAATCAAGGCTGTATAAGTCAATGACCTCCCTGTTCACAATTTCCCACAAAAAAAACATTTTCAGCAATATTAGAGAAAACTTACCCTGTAGCAATTCAGCCTGGCTATTGAGAACCACTTAAAGGTGTGACCCTGACTTAAACTCAGAGGATACACCTAAAAATAAAAGCCTTGGGGTTTTTCCAAGAAAAATTACAACACCAGAAAAAGGAAATACAAATCATCTCAATCTACAGTGACATCATCAGCTGAGTTATGTTGAAATGGTTCAGTCAGTGTAACAGAAAACTGATGGAACATTCACCATCCACAGGAATGTATTGCGTTGCATTGACACGGTCCCTTTTCACTTCACACGCCACCCTTGGCTAAATACAGCAATATCACGTCTCCTCAGTTTGCATTATTCAAGGTCCACCTGCCGGTCCATTTTGTGACGCAACTGGTGCGTACCACAGGCTGATAAATGAGTATTCAGGGCGGTATACTTGGGGCGCCAATGCAATGGGTTATTTCTACGCAAATAAAATGAAATTTATCAACAAAAGATACATAAAAACACTAGAATGTATATCAGAGTTATATTGCAATTATGTATTTCATCGACAAATTAATGTATGACCAATAAAGCCAGATGTCCGTGAAGTTAGCCAACAGCCAACAAAACGGAAATTTGCAACGGCCGAATTTTTCGCCTAAAATACGCATGTAGGTCAAGTCGCATACGAGGGTCACGAATCTGATGTTATTTTTAATGCCAAGGTCATAGGTCAAGGTCAAATGTGTAAAGAAGGTTGTGTACCCTTATGTACCTTTTTACGGACAAACGGTACACCGCACGGCCTCGCAATGGCACCATTCGAAAGAGCGGCACAAAATGAAGGTGGTGTTTTCCTCGGAATTTCGATTTAGGTCACCCAAGGTCACCCATCAAGGTCAAACTATCAAAATCAACCAAAATCGACCTGATGTACCTTTTTACGGACAAACGGTGCTTTGCACGGCTTTTTAAATGGCACCATTCGAAAGAGCGCCTCAAAATGAAGGTGGGGTTTCTCTCGGAATTTCGATTTAGGTCACCCAAGGTCACCCATCATGGTCAAACTATCAAAATCAACCAAAATCAACCTTATGTACCTTTTTACAGACAAACGGTGCTTTGCACGTTTTTTTAAAATGACACCATTCGAAAGAGCGCCTCAAAATGAAGGTGGGGTTTTCCTCGGAATTTCGATTTAGGTCACCCAAGGTCACCCATAAAGGTCAAACTATCAAAATCAATCAGAATCGACTTTATGTACCTTTTTACGGATAAACGGTGCTTTGCACGGCTTTTTAAATGACACCATTCGAAAGAGCGCCTCAAAATGAAGGTGGGGTTTTCCTCGGAATTTCGATTTAGGTCACCCAAGGTCACCCATCAAGGTCAAACTATCAAAATTAATCAAAATCGACCTTATGTACCTTTTTACGGACAAACGGTGCTTTGTACGTTTTTTTTAAATGACACCATTCGAAAGAGCGCCTCAAAATGAAGGTGGGATTTTCCTCGGAATTTCGATTTAGGTCACCCAAGGTCACCCATAAAGGTCAAACTATCAAAATCAATCAAAATCGACTTTATGTACCTATTTACGGACAAACGGTGCTTTGCACGGCTTTTAAAATCCGGGGAAAATTCCGAGGAAAACCCCACCTTCATTTTGAGGCGCTCTTTAGAATGGTGCCATTAAAAAAACGTGCAAAGCACCGTTTGTCCGTAAAAAGGTACATAAGGTCGATTTTGATTGATTTTGATAGTTTGACCTTGATGGGTGACCTTGGGTGACCTAAATCGAAATTCAGAGGAAAACCCCACCCTCATTTTGAGCCGCTCTTTCGAATGGTGGCCATTGCAAGGCCGTGTCGTGTACCGTTTGTCCGTAAAAAGGTACATAAAGTCGATTTTGATTTATTTTGATAGTTTGACCTTTATGGGTGACCTTGGGTGATCTAAATAGAAATTCCGAGGAAAATCCCACCTTCATTTTAAGGCGCTCTTCCGAATGGTGTCATTGAAAAAAACGTGCAAAGCACCGTTTGTCCGTAAAAAGGTGCATAAGGCCGATTTTGGTTGATTTTGATAGTTTGACCTTGATGGGTGACCTTGGGTGACCTAAATCGAAATTCCGAGGGAAACTCCACCTTCATTTTGAGGCGCTCTTTCGAATGGTGTCATTTAAAAAAACGTGCAAAGCACCGTTTGTCCGTAAAAAGGTACATAAGGTCGATTTTGGTTGATTTCGATAGTTTGACCTTGATGGGTGACCTTGGGTGATCTTAATCGAAATTCGGAGGAAAACCCCATCTTCATTTTGAGGCGCTCTTTCGAATGGTGCCATTAAACAAAAAACGTGCAAAGCACCGTTTGTCCGTACAAAGGTACATAAGGTCGATGTTGGTTGATTTTGATAGTTTGACCTTGATGGGTGACCTTGGGTGACCTTAATCGAAATTCCGAGAAAAAAAAACACCTTCATTTTGAGGCGCTCTTTCGAATGGTGCCATTTAAAAAGCCGTGCAAAGCACCGTTTGTCCGTAAAAAGGTACATAAAGTCGATTTTGATTGATTTTGATAGTTTGACCTTTATGGGTGACCTTGGGTGACCTAAATCGAAATTCTGAGGAAAACCCCACCTTCATTTTGAGGCGCTCTTTCGAATGGTGCCATTTTTTTTTAAAACGTGCAAAGCACCGTTTGTCCGTAAAAAGGTACATAAGGTCGATTTTGGTTGATTTTGATAGTTTGACCTTGATGGGTGACTTTGGGCGACCTTAATCGAAATTCAGAGAAAAACCCCACCTTCATTTTGAGGCGCTCTTTCGAATGGTGCCATTTAAAAAGCCGTGCAAAGGTACATAAGGTCGATTTTGGTTGATTTTGATAGTTTGACCTTGATGGGTGACCTTGGGTGACCTAAATCGAAATTCCGAGGAAAACACCACCTTCATTTTGTGCCGCTCTTTCGAATGGTGGCCATTGCGAGGCCGTGCGGTGTACCGTTTGTCCGTACAAAGGTACATAAGGGTACACAACCTTCTTTACGCATTTGACCTTGGCATTAAAAATAACATCAGATTCGTGATCCTGTATGCGACTTGACCTACATGCGCATTTTAGGCGAAAAATTCGGCCGTTGCAAATTTCCGTTTTGTTGGTTGTTGGCTAACCTCACGGACATTCTTTTGTGCTAATAAAAACACCTCACGTATGACATATTTCCGGTAAAATAAGCAATATTTGAAAGAAAATAAACTTGTTTTGTTCCAACGACAGCAGCAGTTACCTAGTTTTCCCATAAAATTCTATATTTTTAATGAATTTTCATGCCAAAAAATTAATACGCCACCACCAAATTCTCAACGCTAAAGGCCAGAGAAAAGAAAACGACAATAACACAAAACCTCAACGAACAGTGTGTAGTAATACAAAGTCTCGTCAGTTTTGAATTGCATAATAATTTTGTGACCCAGTGTAGGACTTGCAGATAATTCAAAACTTTCAAATTGATCTTAAGATAAAAGTGGTGAACAGTAGTGCCGATCAAGTACTCGTTATCTGATACTAGTCTCGAAAAACGCCCAAGTTTTAACGCTGATAATTTCTGAAATAATGGACTAAATGAGCATTGAGGTCCCTGTTATATGTCTTAAACGTGTCTAAAGCTCATACAACTGCAAAAGAGTGCATTTACTTTCAGGACGGAAACCCGTATAATCCCTTTAACAAGGTGCGAGCTCCAACTTTACCGAATTTACCGTCATGTCTGCTTAGGTAACCAACCGGCTCCATAAATAAAATATGTTTATGTAGGTTTATGTAAATAAAATACGCTTATGTAGGTGTATGTAAATAAAATACGTTTATATAGGTTTATGCAAATAAAATACGTGTATGTAGGTTTATGTAAATAAAATATGTGTATGTAGGTTTATGTAAATACAATACGTTTATATAGGTTATGTAAATACAATACGTTTATGTAGGTTTATGTAAACAAAATACTTTTATTTAGGTTATGTAAATAAAATATGTTTGTGTAGGTTTATGTAAATAAAATACGTGTATGTAGGCTTATGTAAGTAAAATACGTGTGTAGGTTTATGTAAATAAAATACGTTTGTGTAGGTTTATGTAAATTCAATACGTTTATGTAGGTTTGTGTAAATAAAATACGTTTATGTAGGTTTGTGTAAATAAAATACGTTTATGTAGGTTTATGCAAATACAATACGTTTATGTAGGTTTACAGGCTCCTAGAATTGCTTTGGAGCTGGGGTGCGGAGTGGAAAATTCTGACTAAAAATAAGTATATAAAGAGTGGAAAATTAAACCAAAAAGCATATGTACCAGGCTTTATCACCCAATTACCTGCTCAACAAAATTAGTTATTACCTATGCCAATTCTTACCTGTCTTTCCATCCACACCTTCCATTCCAGGCACTGTCCCTATCATTACATCCATAAATCAGTATCAGGTTTCCAATTATCCAATACATTTTAAAATAAGGAGTGGAAAATTCACAGTAAAACTAAGGAAAAAAAGAGTGGAAAAATAGTACCCATAGGGTGTCATTTTCCACCCAAATTTCCCAATGCTAGGACACTGTAGGTTTATGTAAATAAAATACATTTATGTAGGTTTATGTAAATAAAATACGTTTGTGTATGTTTATGTAAAAAAAATACGTTTATTTAGGTTTATGTAAATAAAATACGTTTATGTAGGTTTATGTAAATACAATACGTTTTGTAGGCTTATGCAAATACAATACGTTTTGTAGGTTTATGTAAATACAATACGTTTTGTAGGTTTATGCAAATACAATACGTTTTGTAGGGAGGGGCTCCGGCTGACTGTGAACGCTGCAAAAGGCCGGGTAGAGGGAGGCAGGCTCACGGCGCCGTAGCCGATGCAGATAGCTGTATAATATTGGGTTATTCCTCGGTTTCCCCATCTCTTTCCTCCTTTAACTATTTCGTTTACCTTTTTTCCTCACATTTTACTTTCATAAATCAATTTTTAAATCAATCAAATCAAATAAATCAATTTTCATTATCAATTTTACTTTCAGCATAAATACATTGCAATATTAACCTGTCCCATGTCAACTATTATTTATAATTTACGATAGGCAGCATTTCATTATCGTATGTCATCTGAAATATGCAAGGTGGAGCTAAAACTACCAAATTAACACCAAGAGGACATTTCTTCTGAACACACCTCTACAAAAACTGCTATTTATATTATTATGTTTTACACCATCGTAAAGTTAATAAGTTTCAACGGAAAGTTAATAAGTTGAAATTAAAAAACCGTGCCATCTGCCAATAATCCGGTGTTATACGTACACGACGAAGGCACATAATTAATGGCCCGTAATTCACTCGTCCTCGCCATATAACCACGGCAGTTGAGGCGCTCGTAAGCCCCAATCATCATCATCATCAATTAACTCGCCCAACGACAGGGAGGCAGTTTTCATGTTCAATAGAAAGGCCGCCGCATTTACACAGCGAAGTTCATGTAACAATCTTCGTTAAACATGTGTATTATTCATACGTCATCACAGACGGTGCTTCAGCGATATTGGTACATAGAACACTTGCATTCTCATTGTTCATTGCTCACTCAAGTTATCGGGACGGAGAAAGGACGGAATCCATATAAACCTCGAGATCATCCTCTCGCATAACTCTCTTCTTGTAAGCTCATAAGGCAGGCACATTCATGTAAAGGCAAATTCACATATACCAAGTAAGACGGCCAAAACGCCCGACATGTTAAGCACATTAGCTCTCGGCTAACGGAAGATCAAAGCGTTGTCTCAAAGACGTATCCGCAAAAAAAAACAGTACCTTTATGCTGGCCAGAAGATCCGCACTGTCACAAGCCTGCTACTAAAAAGCGAAGCCTACTTTTACATTTATGCTGGCAGGCTTGTACCAGAACACTTTTGTTCGGCAAAGAGCAGCGGATATGCGGTCCTTGGAAGACACAATTAATGCATACCTCATGTGTGCTGTTTTATAGAACGAACCAAAGGTTAATATAGTCAGCTTGCAACAGATATTGCTCTCAGTGTTAACATTTGTTTGCCAAACACCCGCAAACTATTTTAGAACACACCGTACATATTTCTCACCGCACCAGGAAGCTCACATTCTCATTGACCCGGCTCATCGTGAACTCTTGGCTTGATCGCCTCGTGTCAGGTCATTTAAAATACAGCGGCTAAACGCACACGTGAGACGACGATCGAACGTTAGTAGGTATGTATAAAGGCAAGTATGTGCTGCGCAAACGTTACTAAAACACCTACGCTGCTGATACATTGACTGGTCATTCAGGAGCATGTTCAAGCAAGACAGTCAATGGCGAAATGTCGACACCATCGTTCATTCGATGCACAAACCGTCCACTCTGTGGGCCGTCCACTCTGTGGACCGTCTACTCTGTGGGCCGTCCACTCTGTGGACCGTCTACTCTGTGGACCGTCCACTCTGTGGACCGTCCACTCTGTGGACCGTCCACTCTGTGAACCGTCCACTCTGCAAGTAAACAAGTCGCTGCTGTGATAAATCCCACCTATTCGACACAGCATCCACCCGCATTCAGCAGCTCGGCTGGTAACATCTTTGGCTCACACCGGGCGACAGCACTCACCTATCCTCTCCTCTATCCGCACGATTCACGGTCTCCACCGAATCACCGCCGCCAAGCACTCCGCGTCTTCCTCCACTATCAGCACGCACCAGCCCAACGGCGGGCACATCTTTACAGACCATCGGCGGACACCCGTCCAGCGGAGGGCGGGTCACACAGCCACCGCGCGGCTTGGCGCGTCGACCGCCTCGACCATGACGTGCCGTGACGTGACGTGACGGGGCGCGTCACGTCCGCGTCAGACCGCCACTTCGGGAGCCTCCTCCTCCCTCTCGATGTTGGTGTACTGCCGCGCGCGCTTCACGTTCTGAATAGCCGTCTGCAGCTGCGGCTGAAGACTCTTGGCACCGCGCGCGAGCCGCTGTCGCTGCACGAAGATGACGCCTGCGAGCACCACGCACGCCGCCAGGGTGAGCATGCCCAGGATGACGGAGGCAGCGGAAGCGCGCGCCGGCAACGGCAACGCACACTCCATCTTCTGGAGCTGCATGAGCGGCCTGCCCGAGTTGGAAAGAGGCCTCCCAGCGAAGCAGCGGTACTTCTCGTGCTCGAGCACGGGCGTCTGCGTGGTCATGAGCCAGTGGTGCAGCGGTATGATGTTGCAGTCGCAGAAGAATGGATTGCCGGAGAGTCTGATGGTGAAGCGGTCGTTGCGTGCTGCCAGCTTGTCGAACAGCTCCGTGGTGTTGGCGTCCAGTCGGCGGATCGAGTTGTACTCGAGGCCGATGTGTGTTAGGTGCGGCAAGCAGAGGAGGTCGAGCTTGACGTCCGTCAGCCGGTTGTTGCTGAGGTAGAGCTGCTGCAGGGACGGCAGGTGGCAGAAGGTGCGCGGGTCGCGCAGGTTCCATATCTCGTTCTGCTCGAGGTGAAGCTTGTTCAGCTTGGTGAGCATGCTGCCCTGGAAGATGATCTCTAGACTGACCATGTACCACTTAGAGTCGACCTTCTCGGTGAAGGTGTTGGTCAGGTGCAGTGACTCCAGGTTGATGAAGTTGCTGAACACACGCGGGTGGTGCTGCTTATCAACGATGGACAGGTTGTTGTGGTTGAGGATAAGCGTTTTCACGCTCGACACACGATGGAACGCCTGCCCGTCGATCTCCTTAATGCCGTTGTTGCTCATGTCGATGGTCTCGAGGTCCTCGAAGTTGAAGTCGGTGCCGAACAAGTTGGGCGGCAGGCGCTCCACAAAGTTGCCGGTGTAGATGAGCACCTCGGTGTTTTCGGGCAGCGCGATGAGCGCGGAAGGGTCGGTGAAGCCGGCGTTGGTGCAGTTGACGACGTACTTCTCTTCGTATTTCTGTTGGATCCGGTAGGGGGCCATGGCGCAGCGGCACCGGGCGCTGAACGCCATCGGACAGCCGGTGGCATCGGTTCCGTACAAGTCATCATCGTCCTGCTCCTCCTCTGTCACCTTCAGAGGACTGGGCGCTGTCTTCTTCACGAGATCGGATGATAGCGTCTTCGGAGACGCGTGCACGATACCGTTGACGCCTTTTGATTGGAGCAAATGGTCCTTGGAGAAGGTCTGGGTGCGTGACTTGGCCATCACGCCGACTGTTAAACACAGCAGCAGCAGAAGCGACTGCCGCATGGTGCACAACCTGAAATAAGAGAGGTTAAAATAAGAACATGAACTATTTATTTCACATCACGCACACAACAGTGTCAACGTTCTTGTCAAACATATAATGTTTTCTGTTCCAGTACAGGACAGTGGCGGATCCAGGGGGGTCACAGGGGTCATGACCCTCCCCTTGGGCCATGGGGGCACCACCGCGCCGTGGGGGCACCACCACGCCGGGGAACCAGGGGCACCACCAAAATAAAGCAAAAAAATCCGCGCCGCTACGCGGCGCAAATAATTCAGTGTTCTTTGAACCAAGGGCACCACCGCGCCGGTGTGCCAGGTGCACTATCTTGACGGTAGGCGACACTGTGTGGCGAGGGGAGACACCGGGGGCACTGTGCCTCCTTGAATCCAGGAGGGAAAACAATGGTCTGGTGACGCCATGAAATCACAAGCATTGGTCGCTGGAAAACAAAAATCGCGAAATGATGCTAAATTAAAATTGATAAACTATGGCAAAAAATGTCCCTGCATGTCTCCCGTCCCTTGGGCTATGAAGGGGCAACAACGTGCCTTTATACCAGAGGTAACAACGTATCGGACTCGAGGGGCCCTGAGGGCCCCTTGGGCTGATACATATAGATTATAGAACCTTTCGATTTTTTAGAGCCTAGTTATCCAGATAAAAACAAAATAAAGCAGAAAATTCCGCGCCGCTACGCGGCACAAATCAATCGGTGTTCTTTTTCAGTACAAAAGGGTCTTATATAGACTGTACACACTGGCGGCCGCAGGGGGACGACGTTCCAATTCAATTAGGTATTCGGTATCCAGCCGGGATACCGAGACCTCATACATCCATCCGCCGAGCTGTCCTTGAAGTCAAGAGCGGCTATCTCAAACATCAGACGGTCGCCAGAAGCGAGAATAGCAAGGGACCGTTGGCGCCACTGAATTAACAGGGTCACTCGCGGCCTGTGCGGCGCGTGTGTGCGTGGGTGTGCGCATAACTTTCACCGAGTTGGCCGAGTAGAAGGCCGATCGGACAGGTCGGTTGGATCGGACGGCGCGTGGCCAGCCAGTGTCCACTCCACCCCTTTCATCCCCTGCCTCTGCCCCTGCCAGACCAGTACCCAGGCTGTCCAGACGGTCCAGCCCGGCCAGCTCGGAATCTGCTGCTGGCTGTCAGCTCGGAATCTGCTGCTGGCCAGGGTCCTAGGATTGCTTTGAAGCCAGGGTGCGGAGTGGAAAATACGACCTAAAAATAACTATAAAGAGTGGAAAATTCAGTCTAAAAACATATGATATCCCCGGCTTTGCCAAAACTCACCCATCATAATCAGCTGTTATAAATGGCAAAATTTGCCTAGCCTGTTTTTACCCATCCACAGGTTAATATAAGCATTAGTTATATCAGTGTTAGGGTTATAGTTATCCAAGCATGGGCGCCAAGTGACCATAAGTAGTCGGTGTGCCCCCCCCCCCAAAAAAACAATAATCATCATCATCATCATTATCAATGCATCTTGATTTAGGGAGTGGAAAATGAAATGTAAAACTGGGGGAAAAGAGTGGGCAAATATTACCCACAGGGTGTCATTTTCCACCCAAAGTTTGCAATCCTAGGACACTGCTGCTGGCTGTCAGCTCGGAATCTACTGCTGGCTGGCAACACGGGACGGCTGCTGGCTGTCAGCACGGGACCTGCTGCTGGCTGTCAGCACGGGACCTGCTGCTGGCTGTCAGCACGGGACCTGCTGCTGGCTGTCAGCTCGGAATCTGCTGCTGGCTGTCAGCACGGGACCTGCTGCTGGCTGGCAACACGGGACGGCTGCTGGCTGTCAGCTCGGAATCTGCTGCTGGCTGTCAGCACGGAATCTGCTGCTGGCTGTCCGCACGGGACCTGCTGCTGGCTGTCAGCTCGGAATCTGCTGCTGGCTGTCAGCACGGGACGGCTGCTGGCTGTCAGCACGGGACCTGCTGCTGGCTGTCAGCTCGGAATCTGCTGCTGGCTGTCAGCACGGGACGGCTGCTGCCTGTCAGCACGGGACCTGCTGCTGGCTGTCAGCACGGGACCTGCTGCTGGCTGTCAGCACGGGACGGCTGCTGGCTGTCAGCACGGGACCTGCTGCTGGCTGTCAGCTCGGAATCTGCTGCTGGCTGTCAGCACGGGACCTGCTGCTGGCTGGCAACACGGGACGGCTGCTGGCTGTCAGCTCGGAATCTGCTGCTGGCTGTCAGCTCGGAATCTGCTGCTGGCTGTCAGCTCGGAAGCTGCTGCTGGCTGTCAGCACGGGACCTGCTGCTGGCTGGCAACACGGGACGGCTGCTGGCTGTCAGCACGGGACCTGCTGCTGGCTGTCAGCTCGGAATCTGCTGCTGGCTGTCAGCACGGGACCTGCTGCTGGCTGGCAACACGGGACGGCTGCTGGCTGTCAGCTCGGAATCTGCTGCTGGCTGTCAGCACGGGACGGATGCTGGCTGGCAACACGGGACCGGCTGCTGGCTGGCAGCACGGGACCTGCTGCTGGCTGTCAGCACGGGACCTGCTGCTGGCTGTCAGCACCGGACGGCTGCTGGCTGGCAGCACGGGACGGCTGCTACTTGCCAGTCGTAGACAGCGATCACACAGACAAGAGGAACTCAGCCAGCTCGTAGATATTTCCCACCGGAAAAAAAAAATGTTGAAAGTTGTTGGCGAAGCAAAGTCCGGTAATTTTTTCACTTGCTGCTTCGGGCAGGTACACCCAAATATACGTAGATAGGGCTTGGAAATGGTCGGCTAAATGTTACATGGGAGGATGTAAACCTGGTTTGAACAAACTTTAAGGACGGGAATGACTCGATTCTCTGTCACTCTCAGGTGATCGCCTCCACCTGCCTAGGTCCGCCCCTGCACGGGTGCACACTGCACGTGCATTTCCGGCTGATTGTCCAACACGTTTGTTCCGTTCCGTCACGTCTCGCTGGCTGCAGGGCGTGACTCCGGCTGCAGGGTGGAGCGCGTGACAGTTCGGTTCCTGGCGGCGTCCACGTCACAGGCACCAGATGCAGTAACCCGACTAGTCAACAGTCCATTCGTATTTGGCCATGGCACGTCTAAAAGTTGCAAAATCATGCTTAGTTTTGATGCTTGAGTATGTCAACTAATTATAGGCATAATTCCATAACTTTTTTTAACATATTCATGGTTATTTGAACATGTAGTATTGATAAAATATATACAAATTATTCGAGACATGTCAATCATTTCTACTTACTTCAACTTTACCCCCCCCCCCTACTCGGCATTCTTGGCATGCCATTGAAACTCTGCACCGTCCGATCAGCAAATCAGCCAGGCGTGACTCACTCGTCAAACCCTACCTTTGACTTCACACTTACCTGTGGTGTCAAGCCAGAAGCAAGCAGAGTACGTTGAAGATCCCTGTCTCAGCAGTCTCGCACACGGCCACTTACACCGACACGCGCCACCGCCCGGCGGTACCTGCCGGTCCTGCCTCTATCCCGCCGGCACCACCCGGTCCGGGCACACCTGCGCGGCAGGCCTGCGCAGTGCACCACTCCTGCCAGGGGCCTGCACAGGACACCAGCGGCCACCGTGACCCTGAGGTCACTGCGGGGTCACAAACTGAGGGGTGCATGGTATGAGCTCCATAAGTGATGATAATGGCGAGATAATGTAGCGTGTACGGCTATCTTGTCAGGTTACAGGCGAAACTTCAGACTGATGAGTCCCTGGCCGCCAGGTACCGACGAGGTAACTCCTGGAAGCCAGCGGCGGAGTCAGACACTTAATATACGGGGTTGTGCGGTTTGGGAATACAATACGACTGCACAGTGCACACGATGAAGTTTTAATGAAGCGAACCAGCAAATTATGCAACCATGTGTTGACTCGTTAGTATTATTTATCGCCCGGTTTGTGGAGAGCTATTGGACTGATAAGTATACTTTAAATGACATTCGATTCGGTAGACGAAAGCCTTATAATATTTCATGGAGTAAAAATTAGTCCTGGCGACCTCGGGATTATTAAAAGCGACACTGGTCGGTTCAATGATAAAATGTCAATACATGACATCAGTGGCGGCGGAACGGTTCTCGGCAAGGGGGCATACTCATACTCATACTGTTTATTGAGGAATTCCGCAATATACTTGCGGCTATTACTACCTCTCGTCACTGTTAAATATAAAACTAGAGGAATTTGGCCGGAACATACAACGCACACGCACACACACGCACACACACACACACACACACACACACACACACACACACACACACACACACACACACACACACACACACACACACAACACACACACACACACACACACACACACACACACACACACACACACACACACACACACACACACACACACACACACACACACACACACACACACACACACACACACACACACACACACACACACACACACACACACACACACACACACACACACACACACACACACACACACACACACACACACACACACACACACACACACACACACACACACACACACACACACACACACACACACGTCACACACACACACACACACACACACACACACACACACACACACACACACACACACACACACACACACACACACACACACACACACACACACACACACACACACACACACACACACACACACACACACACACACACACACACACACACACACACACACACACACACACACACACACACACACACACACACACACACACACACACACACACACACACACACACACACACACACACACACACACACACACACACACACACACACACACACACACACACACACACACACACACACACACACACACACACACACACACACACACACACACACACACACACACACACACACACACACACACACACACACACACACACACACACACACACACACACACACACACACACACACACACACACACACACACACACACACACACACACACACACACACACACACACACACACACGTCACACAACAAAAAGTCACACAATTACAAGCACACATTAGTCAAAATTAAATATAAACTTGCATCGAAACATTAGGATTAAACCTGTGCCGACCGGCCATCGCTGAGGTGCCGCCTCAGACGGCGACTGAACAGGTGCGGAGGGAGCCGCGACAGATCGGGTGGCGGGGCGTTGTACGACACCGGTCCCCTGCACTCGAACCGCCTCCTCCCCATTTCGGTGCGGGGCCGTGGTACATACAACAGGTGGTCCTGCCTCGTGACAACGTCCAAGTCACGGCCGCGAGCCTCGGCTACAGTGGTGAGGCCGGCCGCCAAGACCTCCGGCTCACCGCTACAACGCACCTTGTGCACGAGACTCAGGGCGTGGCACGACACAAGCTGCTCCGCGCTCAGCCACTTCAAATTCACTACTCAAATTTCACTCCTCAGTCCAAATGTTGTTGACAGGAGGAGGGGGGGGGGGGGGGGGGGGTCTGGTCTTCACCACCATCGTATTTTATCCAGTGTAAATTGGTGTTTGCTCAGGGGGCGGGGCATGGCCCCATGCCCCCCCCCCTCCCGGCTAGGTCCCTGGTCGCAGCTATATGCGCTTATATATATATATATATATATATATATATATATATATATATATATATATATATATATATATATATATATATATATATATATAAAGCCTACGAAATATGACGTATGCACAAAGTTCTCTGAAAGGTATAATGCATCTCCCACATAAGCAAAAGTGAAATTGTAAGCACAGGTCAAGGTCAAGGTAGGGTCACAAAGGGACAACGGTCACTGTGCAAACTATATACGAAAGTCATGCAACGTATGTTTTATGGGTTATTTTATACGTATAATTCTATAGTGGCAGCCATTTGCATAACCTAACCTCATAAGGTCAAGGCCAGGTCACATTATATCAAAATCTGAAATTGAATTGAAAATAAATGTTTTTAGAATCCGCCATCGCGGACTACATCTCCACTGTAACAATCCGGCGCAGGTGTCCTCCCTGGTTTGATGGCGCAGGTGTCCTCCCTGGTTTGATGGCGCAGGTGTCCTCCCTGGTTTGACGGCGCTGTGCGGTCGGCGCTCAGATTAAAGGAAGCCACCTTCAGGCGGATGCGCCACAACTCGAGCGATGAAAGTACAACTGAGTTTGCATACAAAAGAAGGACTTCTAAATCACTAGCCAATGCCAAATATTAGCAGTACCTTCTCAAACTCACAGACGACCTGAAAACAAGTCCCAAGAGATATTGGTCTTTTATCAAATGTGTAGGCAAAACATCGAGCATATCCAACGTTTTGTATCGAGATGATGGTACGCTGACTTCCGACTACGCTGAGAAAGCTGAAATATTTTATAAAAAAATGCAAGGAAGTTCACGAAGCCGAACTCAAACGCAACGCCGCATGCTACTCCATATCCGATCGATACTCTCTCTCGGTTTCATGTCACCGAGTGTTCGATTCGTTCGGCTCTCAATTCTCTGTCTCAAATAAAGCGTGCAGATCCGACAACAGCAGCGCCAGAATCATTATAGAATGTCGCGAGGAACTCGTTGTACCGCTGATGAAAATATTGTAACCTGTCTGTTGCGACAGGAGTTTTCCCCGCGCGTCGGCGAATATCGTACCGATATTTAAAAACGGGGACAAAAACGCCGCTGGAAATTATCGGAGCGTTAGCCTGCTGCCCCTATTTGCCAAAATTCTAGAAAAAGTGGTATATGGCCAACTATTTCGGCACGTCGCTCCCGTACTCTGCAATGAGCAGCATGGTTTCGTTCCTGGACGGTCGTGTACCATGTGGCAACCTGGCTGTCTTTCTGACCTCGGCGTGGGAGGCCATGTCGGAGGGATATCAGACGGACCTGGCTGTCTTTCTGACCTCGGCGTGGGAGGCCATGTTGGAGGGATATCAGACGAACCTGGCTGTCTTTCTGACCTCGGCGTGGGAGGCCATGTCGGAGGGGTATCAGACGGACCTGGCTGTCTTTCTGACCTCGGCGTGGGAGGCCATGTCGGAGGGATATCACACGAACCTGGCTGTCTTTCTGACCTCGGCGTGGGAGGCCATGTCGGAGGGGTATCAGACGGACCTGGCTGTCTTTCTGACCTCGGCGTGGGAGGCCATGTCGGAGGGATATCAGACGAACCTGGCTGTCTTTCTGACCTCGGCGTGGGAGGCCATGTCGGAGGGGTATCAGACGGACCTGGCTGTCTTTCTGACCTCGGCGTGGGAGGCCATGTCGGAGGGGTATCAGACGGACCTGGCTGTCTTTCTGACCTCGGCGTGGGAGGCCACGTCGGAGGGGTATCATACGGACCTGGCTGTCTTTCTGACCTCGGCGTGGGAGGCCATGTCGGAAGGGTATCAGACGGACCTGGCTGTCTTTCTGACCTCGGCGTGGGAGGCCATGTCGGAGGGATATCAGACGAACCTGGCTGTCTTTCTGACCTCGGCGTGGGAGGCCATGTCGGAGGGGTATCAGACGGACCTGGCTGTCTTTCTGACCTCGGCGTGGGAGGCCATGTCGGAGGGATATCAGACAAACCTGACTGTCTTTCTGACCTCGGCGTGGGAGGCCATGTCGGAGGGGTATCAGACGGACCTGGCTGTCTTTCTGACCTCGGCGTGGGAGGCCATGTCGGAGGGATATCAGACGAACCTGGCTGTCTTTCTGACCTCGGCGTGGGAGGCCATGTCGGAGGGGTATCAGACGGACCTGGCTGTCTTTCTGACCTCGGCGCGGGAGGCCATGTCGGAGGGATATCAGACGAACCTGGCTGTCTTTCTGACCTCGGCGTGGGAGGCCATGTCGGAGGGGTATCAGACGGACCTGGCTGTCTTTCTGACCTCGGCGTGGGAGGCCATGTCGGAGGGATATCAGACGAACCTGGCTGTCTTTCTGACCTCGGCGTGGGAGGCCATGTCGGAGGGATATCAGACGAACCTGGCTGTCTTTCTGACCTCGGCGTGGGAGACCATGTCGGAGGGATATCAGACGAACCTGGCTGTCTTTCTGACCTCGGCGTGGGAGGCCATGTCGGAGGGATATCAGACGAACCTGGCTGTCTTTCTGACCTCGGCGTGGGAGGCCATGTCGGAGGGGTATCAGACGAACCTGTCTGTCTTTCTGACCTCGGCGTGGGAGGCCATATCGGAGGGGTATCAGACGGACGCAATATACACCGACTTCTCGGCCGCTTTTCAGAGTGTGAACCACCAGTACCCACCAGTAGGGTTATTCACAAACTAAAAGAACATTATCAGCTGCGTGATTCAGCTTTGAAATGGTTCGTCTCATACCTCTCCGTCTCCTCTCCGATAGGCGCCAAACGGTCATATTGAACGGTAAAACCTCACAATGGACAACAGTACTCTCCGGAGCTCCGGAAGGATCCTTGGTCGCTCCGATTCTCTTTTCTCTTTTCATAAACGATCTCCCATATGAAATTAAATCAGGATGCCTTCTTTACGCAGATGATGCGAACATTTTCCGAAAAATCCAGACTCCGCAAGACGGACTGGCGCTGCAGCGGGACTTGGACCACCTGCAGTGCTGGTCCGCCAAGTGGGACTTGGACCACCTGCAGTGCTGGTCCGCCAAGTGGGACTTGGACCACCTGCAGTGCTGGTCCGCCAAGTGGGACTTGGACCGCCTGCAGTGCTGGTCCGCCAAGTGGGGTCTGGTTCTAAATCCTGTCAAATGCAAGACGCTCACTGTGACTCTGCGGCGCGCCCCCATCCGGACCACCTATCATGTCAACAGCATTCCGCTCGAGATCGGAAATGAAATGCATGATCTCGGCGTTGTGATCGACAGCAAGTTAAACTTTGCCTCACACGTGTCCCAGATCGTAAGCCAGGCCAACAGGGCCTTGGGTTTGCTAATCCGATCATTTCAGACTGGGACGCGTGGAGCCAAATTCAATCAGAAGACTCTGCTTGTCACCTACTTTGCGAATGTCCGATCCATCCTGGAGTATCCATCCTGGAGTGTGATATGGGCTGGGGCGGCCAAGACCCACGCTGAGCGAGTTGATCACTGCAGCACAAATTCCTTCTGTGGCTGAACAGTCACACCACCGTATCCTGTCCGTCACTATCCTACAACTCACTCCTAAATCACTTTCAAATCCCCTCACTGTCTGCGCGCAGAGTCCAATACGACCTCCTCTTCCTCCGAAACATTTGCTCGGGGAGAATCAGCTCTGCAGACCTAGTAGCAAAATTGTCCTTGCACGTGCCGCCGCGATCAACTCGCTGACAGCGGCTATTCGCTGAGCGTCCGTGGCGGGTGAGCGCCGTCAGGGATGGATTCCTGCGCCGGATACCGAAAACCATGAATAACTTCTGTCAGCGAGCGGCGCCGACTTTTTAACGATAATTTTAGCACTTTTAGAAGTCACGTCGTCAGATATGTAAGGTCGAATTTACTTAGCTGTATTAGGGATGCTCTTATCTGTTTTATTTAGTGTTTGTCATGTTGTTACTGGATCTTGTCTTTCATTCTATCTAGTGTTTTTCTGGTTGTGATTGTCTTGTCGCCTTGTCTCTTACTGATCATTCATATTTTACCTTCACTTGTTCACTTGTAATGTTTGTACCGTATGACTTCGCCTATTAGTGGATAACAATCTGTTGGCGATACAATAAATAAATGAAATGAAATAAATGCATTTAACTGGTTTTTCCTTGTTGAAACGTCTAACCTAGAAGCGCTTATAATATCATTGAGGCCTGTATACATAAGGCACGATTAATGTCAACTCAACCAAATATACAAATCATGATGCAATCTCTAAAGGCGGCCGCTCACTAGGCCATTCGGCGCACGGAGGTCGCGATATCGCTACGACTTTCCGCGCATCTTTAGCGACATTCCGCCTTCGCGTCAGCCGAAACGTCAAAAATCGCGGACGAATGTCGTCGGCCGGCCATCTGCGGACCGGCGGAAAAAAGCTGATTCAAACGAGCTTTTTTCGGCGACTGAACGCCGCGGAGCCGCGGACAACAAAATTGATCAGGCTACAGTGGCAAGACAGAGGTGCACATTTTGCACAGCATGCTCTTGCCGCTGTGAAATTTATTATGGAAAAGTTTCGTGGTTCTAAACTTACATCTTCGTCGATAAATGGCCATCATTAATTTACCTTGTGACAGGCTGTAGGCACAGGTTGCGACATGCTGTAGGTCGGCGGGGCAGAATCTCGCGAGCAGACAGCGCCGAATCCGCCGGAACAAGGACGATATTCAGCGGTATCGCCGCGATTTTCCGAGGCGGAATGTCGCAGTATATCGCGCGCCGAATGGCCAAGTGTGCGGCCGCCTTAAAGCTCGAGAAAAACAAAAAATATTACGTTGCCAAAGCGAAAAGCAGTTTAGATAAATTCGAGCAGAAATGGGAAGGGAAAGTGTTTGAAGCAAGTGTTTGAATGAAAAGTTAGTAACTATGCTTTGTTGACATCAGCAAGTTGTGACTATGGGGTGGGCCTGTACTGCTTCCAGGCGTTTGATTCATGCGCCTACAACCAAACACACACACACACACACACACACACACACACACACACACACACACACACACACACACACACACACACACACACACACACACACACACACACACACACACATACACACACACACACACACACACACACACACACACACACACACACACACACACCCACACGCACGCACGCACGCACGCACGCACGCACGCACGCACGCACGCACGCACGCACGCACGCACGCACGCACGCACGCGCGCACGCGCGCACGTGCGCACGCACACACACACACACACACACACACACACACACACACACACACACACACACACACACACACACACACACACACACACACACACACACACACACACACACACACACACACACACACACACACACACACACACATACAAGTGCGTCACGTGACGTCATCATGTCATGTCATTATGTCATGTCATTATGTCATGTCATTATGTCATGTCATTATGGCATGTCATTATGTCATGGCATTATGTCATTATGCCATTATGTCATTATGTCATTATGCCATCAATGAAAACTGAAATAGTGTCACGTGACTCACGTCATAGGTACGACGGGTGTACGCGACAGTACACGATGGGTCTCCGCCCATTCCCACCCTGACTAACCTGGGACCGACCCTTAGCATTTTTGCGGGGTCGGTCGGCCGGCCGGTCGACGGCTCGCACGCCCGGCCGGTGGCGAGGGGCGCCGCTTCGCGTCCGTGAGCCGCTGTAAAACGCGAGGCGGCGCGGGCGGGGTCCGCCGATGCCGCCGATGAGGCGTTTGATGTTGTGTGGATGATTGAATGTATGTGTGTTTTGAAAGTGTTTTCTATGTCACAAAAACTGCACATCTGATCTGTGTTATATGTATTGGTATATGTGTATGACATTGACCTCTATTGTATGCCATTGTCAATGGACAATGGGGATTGTTAATGATTTATGTTCAAATATACCACCGGCGGGAGCCGGATAAAGTGGAAAAATTGAAATTGATTAATCTAAATAAAAAAAGCATGTTTATAGACCAGTTGTGTCTCAGAAATACAACTGTGACATTTATTTGTCTGTATCTGGTCGCTAAAATCCCAACACCGCAACTTAAAAAATGACGTCATGAGTTACTTATACTTAAGGAGCCATAACCCGCGCCGTGTCGGTGCTCGGCGCCACCTTCGCCGTGCGATAGGGGGGGGGGGGCGTTTTGACGTTCCCCTTGAACTCTGCTCCTATGGGACGTAGACAAAAACCGATACAAATAACGTTCGAAAGCTCTTCAAAAATCATTTTGAAACTATTACAGTCATTTTTTGACTCAGGTCAATATTGAGGTCACTAGAGGTCACCAAATGTCAGCTTTTCCAGTTTTAGGACTTCGCTCCAGAAACCTCAAAATATATCTGGAACTATGCTAGCTAGAAACAAACGGGGACAAATCGAAAGCTCCTGAAAAATGCAATCGCCAAAGTGTCCTCAAATTTTAGCTTAGGTCAATAATTTAGGGTACAGAGGTCATCACAAATCAAAAATGTTATTTTTGGCAAACTTGTTTTCGCAAATAACTTTTTACCGAATGAAGATAAAGCAATCATTTTGACGCCATCGAGTTTGTCTCGTCAAGGCACTTCCAATCTTATTCATGTTGACCAGGTTAGGTCAACCGATAAATTTGACCTCAGGTCAAGATCAAGTGGTACTGGTGACCCAAGTAGACCATGTTGCATATTGGGAGACGTGTCTCGACGAGACAAACACATTGGTGCCGGTTTCACTTCTATCTTCTTTAGATCGAGAGTTATTGACAACAAAGTGTTGGTGGCCTTGGATGACCTCAGCTTACCTTGTAGGGGTCAGGGAACACAAATTGCACCTGGATCATCAATAATGGCCTATGATAACATAATCCGGACGGAATTGGACTAATATCATGCATATCCAGGGGCGGATTCAGAAAATCTTTCAAGGGGGGTCATCAATTGCAGTGGTGCCCCTACCTATACCCAAATCTGAAAACTCAACGGAATTGGTCCACTATATTTTGAGGATGCCCCTATTTCAGCTTTTTTATTGACAACGTTGGCTATAGGTATTTGCAAGATCAGGCGTACCCTTTCTATCATTTAAAGTGTCGTGAATGGTGCTAAAATATATAATTTGTACAGTCAAGGGCGCCCCCAGACTGCTGATCAAGAATTGACCATGAGGGTAGTCGAGGTTCGTGACCAGGGGGTAGGGGTAGGGAACATCTCATGAAGGTGGTTGCCGTTCTTACGACTTACGAGCAGTAAATCTTATGCATGCGATAGCAATGCATCATATTGGTTTGTGTCTCGTGCGGACTTCAAAAATGTTCTTGAACTAAAAAATAGGCAGGATTTTGTGAAGGGAGGGACTTGAAGAAATTTGTCACAAAAGCTGCACCTAAACTTAACTACCAATGGTACCTACGCAAGATGGACACCCATACAACTATTATTGCGCCGCGAAGCAGCGCCAACAATTGAGGTTTTGAGCAGGCTAGATAACTAATTTTTGCTATTGGAACCAGTATGCAGTAAAAACGAGGAAGTATGTCTGGAGCAAAAGGTGGGACCAAAAGACATGTTGCCCCCCCCCCCATTTAAGGCCAAAGGTGGGACCATGGGCCCCATGTCCCCCCTCTGCGGCCGCCAGTATGTAGTCTATATTATACCCTTTTGTACTAGAAAATAACACTGAATGATTTGCGCCACCTAGCGGCGCGGATTATTATTTTATTTTATTTTTATTTTGGGGATTTTTGTTTAGATTTGTTTGGATTTGTCGGATTTGTTTGGTAATTTGTTGCTTTATTTTTGGTGGTGCCCCTGGTGCCCCGACACGGTGGTGCCCCACGCAATGGTGCCTCTTCACGGCCCAGGAGGGGGGGGGGGGGGGGAGGTGGTCATGACCCCCTGGATCCGCCACTGTGCCACTGTGTATATCCCCGGAATAGGAAGCATTTTAATATTTCCCCATTGACTTATAATGGGGAGGTCACGAAATTTACCCCGACCTTAGGTCACTGATATAACAGAATCCGAGATAAACGAATTGTAGGTACCTATGACCTTATGAAATTATGTAAGTTTGAAACTGATCGGTCAAAAACTGTGGCTGTGGTACGACCACATTTTTTTTGGAGGTGGGGTCACGTGACCTAGCCTAGTGAGCTGACCTAATATGACCGAAGTCAAAAAGTTCACACAATGTGGGTAATTGATGCCCGAACACATGTGCAAAAACGGTGGCGCGCAGCGCCCCCGTTTTCCGCTATCCTTGAGCAACCTTAAGGGGCGGGAGGGGGCTATACGCCCCCGGAACGGCGCGGGATGTCAGTCAAAAATAAAGTCATTGCTTTGAAATTTGGCTTGGATATCTTCCATTTTTGTTTCTTTAATATATATTTCGTTTTTTTAAATATCTTCACTATTTTGATTTTGTGGAAACTTTCCTGAAAATAAGTTTTTTTTATTTTTGGTGTAAACAAAATCACAAATCCGAGATAGCCATTTGAACGAAAATGTAATTGCCTTTTTCTGACTTTTGCATTTACAATTTTCATCAAACCTCGATTTTCTACGGTTTTTCAAACATGTATCGTTTTCCCACCAAAAAATTCATGACATGACGTCATTAAATCGTCATTATCTCCCACAGTACTATATCAATTGCATTGCTATTTTTTTATATAGCATAAAGTACTGATATAAAGTACTGCATAAAGTACTAAAGTAAGAATTGATGTAGCATAAAGTACTGTAAGTTCTACGTCAATATTTGCAATAGTATACTGGTCACATTATCTTAGCCATACCAAATTTAAGGGGGGGGGGCACTTTTATATGGGTGCCCCCCCCCCTTGCAAATTCAAAGGAGGGTGCTGCAAATTGCAAATTCATGGTGCCCCCCGTGCTCCCCCCGTTCTGCCGCCTATGCATGACACGAAGGTCGCAAGGGCCATTTTTTTAAATCTGATATTTCTTAAGTTCATTTACCCCTTCGGTTACCTATGATAAAGTCATCAGAGATGATTAACCCTCGCCCTACGGGAGTTTTTTTCACCTTCGCCCTACGGGGGGAGGGTCCTGACAGGCCCCCCACTGTTAACTTCCAAACCAAGCAACTTAGAGCAATGCGGTAAGAACCAGTATGTTGCCTGTCATGAGAGGAATCTAACAGTATTTAGGTTTCAGGTCAACGGGTGACCTTCCAGGCAGGGGCGGATCCAGGGAAACTTTTCGGGAGGGGCACATCATACTTCAAGGGGCCCTCGAGCTGAAAAGGGCCCTGGGCGTTTTTGCGAGTCTGAAAGGGCCTCCAGTCGGTCTGAGTGTATTTTCAGGTAGGAGAAAGCCCTTGACAAGCCTAAGAGGGCCATCGTCAGGCCTGAGAGTGCCCTATGCAGGGGCGTCGCCGACAATTTTTAAGTGGGGGGTCGGCTGAAATGAGAGAGAAAAAATGTAACCACATTTGTTCTGCGTGTATTTAAGCCTTTGCAACATTTGTAATGTCAGTGGATTTTCATGTTCAGTAGGTACTTGTTATTTAGCGCCGCCAAGCGCAGAAAAATTATTACAGGTTGGCCTGATAAAACCCAGAATTACAGGCGATGGACCTTGTAGAGGATAAGAAGCTAACATTGTATTGATTCAATTAAAGGGAATAGGTCACCTTGAAAATTGTCTTGAAGTTCACCCATTAGGTGCATCTTGAGCTCAAAACTATGAATATGACTTTGGTTTGGACAACTGATGGATATATGTGGAGAAAGAAGTAAGTTTCTCTTTCTATTTCACGAGAAATCGTACGATAGCAGCTGGCGTTCTGGCTCCGCCCCTCTCCGCCTGACGCCAAGTACAGTCTCTGACAAGGGGCCGCCGCGCCGCCCGGGCGGCTGAGCGGATATTAACGAGGCGTTGTGACCAGAGACTACGTGCCAGAGAGTTTACCTGTCTCCGGCGGCGCGGCGGCGAGCGTTCATTCCCCGATCGTGGCCCGGAACAGCGGGATTGAAATCGGGCCCACTAGTCCTGTGTCGAAATTACTTAACGTAGAGAGGTAATGCTTTCACCACAAACCATTTTTAGATCTGCTCCACAAATCTGCTATCTCAGTCCTAAACCCCATGTTAAAGGTGAACTATTCCCTTTAAGCGTTACGACGAACCGAAGACGATGACTATGGCTTCGTTATGATGATGGCCACCGACAAGGGCGCCGCCACCTTCCGAAAGTTGGGGAGGGGGGGGGGGGGGGGGGGGGACGGAGGCATTCTGAAGTCGATTCTTGCCATGCAACGTCCATGGGCGTAATGTTAAAATCAGAAAATGTTTGGGGGGACATGTCCCCCCGTCCCCCCTGTGGCGGAGCCCCTGGCCACCGATGTGACGCCGCGAAGCGGCGTGAAAAATTGCATTTTAGGTCGTGGAAAACGAAATTGTAATATTCGAACCAGACCGTGAGTGGAACCAAGCCTCAAGTAACCCCTTTTCCTGGTTGCATATCTCGGTATGATGCAAAATATTGAAATGAAGGTGGTTTTTCATATACATTAGCTAGCCTCGGATAGTAAATCACGATGGCCGGTGGCAGTCAGCGCTCAATAGTATATATGATAATAATAACTGTATATGCATATGTACCGAACTGTAACAAACAACTGGTAACAGTGCAAATGGTTTCGAAGCAGCAAGAAGCAAAACGACTTTTCCGCGCATAAATGGTCCCTGTGGATCTGTAGGAGCCTGAGGGAAGATGGCTTGGAAAGATGGTCCTGGCTTGGCCCCCACTATTAGCTCTTCCAGGTCCAGCAAGTTGGGCACCGCTGGAGCAGCTTCCGCGGGTGCCGATGCCCGTGTCTCTGCGTTCGCGTCCCCTTTTCGGAACTCGGCAGACTAGCTAAACATGTATCCCGCTTAACCCTATTTGTAACAGGGGGGGGGGGGGATTCCGCCCCCCTCATGTTTTTCGCAGATATCTCCAGAACGGCTGGGAGCAGGCACATGACATTTTTGGAATTTTCCTATAATTGGATTCCGCATTTGGAGTCAAAATTTAGAGTTCTTAATCTGAACAGAGGCGGTTCCAGGGCACGGTTTTGGGAGGGTTCGGCGGCGATATTTGGCGATAATACGGAAATGCGATCTTCACGGTTTCTTCCTAACTACCTCAAGTGTGAAGGAGTTACATCGGTTTACGTCTGACTCAACTCAACTTGAATCAGAGTCGAGTCGCTTAAGAAAAATAGGGACGCAACTTGAGTCAGAGTTGAGTCACATGGATGTCGCTTGAGTCAAAGTTGAGTCGCCTGGATGCTGCTGAAGTCAAAGTTGAGTCGATTCATCTTCTTACGAGTCAGAGTCACATCTGACGAGAAAAACAAATCCTAGCAACTAAATAATCAAGGCGTCCAAACAATGTTCTATAGTGTGAGAGTGTGAGTTTTGGGTGTTTTTCAAACCCACTGAAAGGGCTCTCCCGAGCGTTGAAAGGGCCCTATTCCCGATCATTGAAAGGGCCCAGCAGACCCTCTGACCTGCACATGGGACCTTTGAACTTCCCAGGGGCCCTCTGGTCTGTCCAGGGACACTCCAGCCTGCTTAGGGACTCTTTCGACCTGAAAGGGACTGCGCTGGCTGCTTTGTCGCCCTGCCGACATGCCCAGGGGCCCTCCGGCCTGCCCAGGGGCCCTCTATGCTGTCTAGGGGTCATTCGGCATGTGCAGGGCTCTTCTGACTCGCCCAGGGGCCCTTTCGGTCTAGCCAGGATCCCTCTGACCTGGACAGGGGCCCTTTGAACTTCCATGGGGCCCTCTGGTCTTTCAGAGAGGGCCCTGTTGGCTCTTAGGACCTCTGAAGTGTTCTACACTCTCTAAAGACCACTTTGCGTGGTCTCTTAGAGAGCCCATGATACCGCGCTTCGCGCGGTATCGTCGGCCCTTTTCGGCGCGCTACGCGCACCGAAAAGGGCCCTCCTCAGATGTTTCGGGAGGGGCACGTGTCCCCTGTGCCCTCCCCCTGGATCCGCCCCTGCTTCCAGGTCAAGTGAATGACCTCGGATTTACCACGTCCAGAACAGCGATTTTGCTCTTCAGAAAACCTCAAAATTAGAAATTGATAAATTTAAATAAAAAGGCATGTTCTTAGACCAGTTTTGGCTCAGGAATACAAAAAAAGTAATTATTTGCTCGCATCTTGTCCAAAAATGTAAAAAAAAAGTTATTAAAAAAAATTACGTCATCAGTTTCTTACACTTAGGAAGCCATAACTCAGTTAATAATGGAGATATTGCTTTGAAATTTGGTATGCGTATTATCCATACTCAGTTCTCTCACATATATTCCGGTTTTTCTAATATCTTTGAAATTTTTATTTTGTGGGGATTTTCCCCAAAAATCAGTTTAAAAAAAATTAGGGGTCAAAAACCCAAAATTTGGAAAATCCGAGATTTTCATTTTAAAGAGAAGGACATTTTGTATCTTTGGTGAATTGAGTTTGCAATTTGCTTTAAAACTCTGTTTTCTACGATTTAACATTTTTTTTAACCAATATGACGTCATCAAAACATTATTATCTCCCAAAATACGTAACCAATTTCAAATTAATTTTTACAGCCTACGTATAATTGTTGTAAACTCAGCTACCAAAAATGTCAGCAAGATGCACCTTATGTGTCAAAAGTTATTCAAGAAAAACCTCTGGGGGGGGGGCTGTCAGGCCCCCCGTAGGCCGAGGGTTAAATCAAATAGTATACTATAGTATATAGTATAGTAATAGCAATAGTATACTGGTCTTACATACACGTTACGGGCGGCGTTATTTGTGTTCGGGCTTTAGGCCAATATTTCTGGTTTCGAATAAAATGGTTGTGGTTTGGGTGGGCTATAGGCTGTAGCAGTGACGTCGACACGTGGACAACTTGTGCGGCTTTTTGCTCAGGGGCGGCATTTGTAAGGGGGCGACACCCAGTTCTGGGAGAGGCATGTACCAGAAATGGAATTTGCAATTCGGCGATGGAAGTTGACAGGCCGACACGTTGACGTAGTACAATACGATCAGAACCAACCATAAAACACATTTAACACGATAGCAAGCGCTATTGATCCTTTATGGCTTTTGCAAATTTAACTTTAAGGACTTAGAAGAGCAGCACCCGGTGGACATCGGTACAGCCATGTTTCTCGAAGTTTCCGAAGCACAGGCGTGACATTGGAATCAAAACAGTAAAGCACGTGACATGATGTTCCTGCCAAATAACACTGCAAATCCCCATTGCACTGTGTGGTTCGCTGGGCTTTGGCCTTTGTTGAGGACTGGTCTTTATGATCATCAATGTTTGCCACTGATGCCTTATGCCTGCTACTGATGCCTTATGCCTGCTACTGATTTATTTATTTATTTATTTATTCAAGTAATCACCAACAGGGTTGCCCCCACTAACAGGTGAAGTCACGGGACATCAGGCAGCACACACACAATATAAAATATGACAAACAAACATTCCAAACATCAGTAAAATACACAATAAATAATTCATAAGAACTTTAAACAAGAAGTAAAAAATATATACGGCAAAAGCGTTAAAGGACAATGGCATTTAATAAAGGTACACGCTAAAAGTGTTTGTAAAAACACCACAATACTAACAACTAAAAGGATGAAATGTGTTTCAAGACATGAGCTTTAAAAGTGCCAGAAGCGTCAGCAAAGAAGTCTGCCTCTGGAATGTTACGTAAAAATAAGTTGACTAGTTGAGGTACCCTATAGAATAACCCCCGTTTCACGGTGTTGACACGCGGACGGGGCTCATAAAACAGTCTTTGTGTGCGGATTGATCGAGTGGGTGCATGGAGAGAAAAACTGCGCAGGAGGATGTGAGAATCTAATCTGGAGTTAAAAATATTCCTGATGAACAGCAGATCGTGCTGAACTCGCCGTGAGGCTAATGACGGTATCCGGAAGTGATTCAGCAGATCACTATATTCTAGGGAAATGGCATGTCCGGAGGCTGTGTTTGACAAAAGCCAGATCAGGAATTTATGCTGCACTCGATCAATCCGCACTGTGTGGGTATCGGCCGCTCCCGTCCAGATCACACTACCGTATTCTAAAATCGAGCGAACGTTGGAGAAGTAGGCGCACATCAATGCATTCCTGCTGAATTTTGACCTTCCTGCTCCTGTTTGAAAGGATCGAAAAAGTAGTCCAAGGCTTCGGTTTGCCCTGCTGACAATATTGCTCACATGAGAAGAGAAAGTGAGCTTGGTATCTAAAATGATACCCAGGTCGCGAATCTCTCCAACGTGCTCGAGTTTCGTGGCATTAATAAAATACTCTGTCTGGACGGGCGCGCGCCTGAGGGTGATAGTGAACGACTTGCATTTACTTGGATTTAGAGTGAGTCCCCATCTGACGGACCAGGCTGTCAGTCGACCGAGATCCTGCTGCAGCAGTAGTCCGTCAGATGGTGAGACAATTTTGCGGAAAATTTTAACGTCGTCGGCGTACATAAGGCAGCCGCAATCGGCTTCGCGCGGTAAATCATTTATGAATAGTGAAAACAGCAGCGGAGCCAAAAGAGATCCTTCCGGAACGCCCGAGAGTACGTTTGTCCATTTGGACGTTTTGCCGTTCACGATGACCCTCTGACGCCTATCGGACAGATACGAGACGAACCAGTTCAAGGCAAGTTCCTCCAACTTATAGGAATGTTTTAGTTTGTGAATAAGAAGCGAATGATTCACGCTTTGAAAAGCAGCCGAGTAGTCTGTATATATAGTGTCCGTCTGGTATCCGTCCGATATGGCTTCCCACGCTGACTGAAGATAAACGGCGAGGTTAGAAATACAGGAACGCCTAGGGATAAAACCATGCTGCTCATTGCACAGGGCCGGTGAAACATGGCGGTAGAGCTGGTCGTAAACTAGGCGCTCGAGTATCTTTCCGAAGAGAGGAAGCAGGGATACTGATCGATAATTTGATGGGTTCTTCTTATCACCCTTTTTGAATATAGGAATGATGCTTGCCTGCCTCCACCTCTCCGGAAAGACACCCGAACTAATGGAGGCGTTACATATCCTAGTAACTGGAACCACCAGCTCATCCGCACATTCAACAATAATGCGAGCGCTGATGTTATCAGGGCCGCAGGCCTTGTTAACAGGTACTGACTTCAAGGCAGTTCGAACAGCAGCTTCTGACACATTGAAGCGAGACAGGCTGTCAATTATTTCGTAGTCAGGCGCCTCAGGCAAAGCGGTTGCATTCGGCTGAGTAAATTTCGCGGCAAAGGCATCACTGATGCCTTATGCCTGCTACTGATGCCTTATGCCTGCTACTGATGCCTTATGCCTGATGCCTTATCAACGGATGCCTGCCATGAGGCAGATTTTTCCTAACTACCGCCCTCCCTTAAAAAAAGTAAGCTGTACGGTAATACCATGTGACGCGCGGCGCAGTCTACCACTTGTTTTCATTTTTCAAACACCGCGACACAGTCTCAGAATGTCCAAGGTTTTGTTAATTGTTGTTCTGCGAAAATATATAGACTGCACCGCAATCATTTATGCCTTCCGGCACAGTGTATCATTTATTTGAAGTAGCTAGCACCAAGTTGCAGTCTCCAATGCACCCACCCGGTAAATGTAATACCTATTCGATCTTAAGGAACTAAAGGAATACAGCACCCGAGTCTATAATCAATGCATTTAACATCTTCTCCAGGGGAGATCCATGGAGGCAACCTCTGGTCTGAGGGCAGCACCAGATCTGAGGGCGGTACCAGATCTGAGGGCGGCACCAGGTCTGAAGACGGCACCTGGTCTGAGGGCGGCACCTTGTCTGAGGGCGGTACCAGGTCTGAGGGCGGTACCAGGTCTGAGGGCAGCACCAGGTCTGAGGGCGGCACCTGGTCTGAGGGCAGCACCAGATATGAGGGCGGTACCAGATCTGAGGGCGGCACCAGGTCTGAGGGCGGTACCAGATCTGAGGGCGGCACCAGGTCTGAGGGCGGCACCTGGTCTGAGGGCGGCACCTGGTCTGAGGTAGACACCTGGCCTAAGGACGGCACCTGGCCTAAGGACGGCACCTGGTCTGAGGGCAGCACCAGATCTGAGGGCGGTACCAGATCTGAGGGCGGCACCAGGTCTGAAGACGGCACCTGGTCTGAGGGCGGCACCTGGTCTGAGGGCGGCACCTGGTCTGAGGGAGACACCTGGCCTAAGGACGGCACCTGGCCTAAGGACGGCACCTGGTCTGAGGGCGGCACCTTGTCTGAGGGCGGTACCAGGTCTGAGGGCAGCACCAGGTCTGAGGGCGGCACCAGGTCTGAGGGCGGCACCTGGTCTGAGGGCGGCACCTGGTCTGAGGGAGACACCTGACCTAAGGACGGCACCTGGCCTAAGGACGGCACCTGGACTGAGGGCGGCACCTTGTCTGAGGGAGGCACCTTGTCTGGAAGTGGGACCCGGTCTGAGGGCAGGCCACAGGGGCGGCACATTGCGGCGCACAAAAAGTGGTGCGACTAGTCTGACCCGTCGCATTGGCGTCGACGTCCCTGGGCTGTACCTAGGTTTCAAAAATTGAATAATGTTGAATATAAAACTACATTAATTCAATGGGTTTGTTGCATTATTTTTATACAAAAAATTGTCTGGCACATTGACAGGTCCATGGCTTTCTCTGCAAAATGAAAATGAACATTTATTAGCTTCATCCCCAGAAACGATGCGACGGAACCGATCAAAAGCGGTGACTTCGATGCTGATTAGAACCAGGCAGGTGGCCCCAACACAGCTCGCCGGTGACCCGCTAATACCGACATACGGAACTAATACAGGAGCCCACCTGATCTACCGAGGCGAAACAGCATTAACACTAGGCAATTGATTGCTGCGATACATCTGAGAGACTGGAAAAGACTTGACGCTAGAGTACTGTCTCAAACGGATCTAAGGGCCATCAGCTGAAGCCAGGCTGTTCGCAAATAATACTCGTGCCGCTGCGTGATACAGTCTGTTCAGACTGCTCTGAGTCGGAGCCCGATCGTCATGTTCCCCTCATGTGGTCCGTTAACGCGCCCTGGAGGGGGGGGGGGGGGGCGAAATCCACCCACCCCCTCCAGGGTGTGTGTTAAACTAAGGCGCGCTGTGCCGCCCACTTACGTCTCCTGACGCCCGAGATCTGATCAAAGGCTCCGCTGCCTACCAGATGTCAGGGAGCATCAACACTATTCGTGATTATGTGTATAGTTATACATCGCCCATGGCACATGGGTCTAATATTACAAACCCGTCGACCCGAAAAAGCCAAGGGGCATTACAAGCTTCCAAATTATATATGCATACTTCGGGAAGCTTGCGTTTTAGGAGCCGGATGCACCTGGACACCATGATAAATGGATACTAAGTCTATAACTGTGCAACAAATACGGACAGGTTTCGGCTAGATAACGAACAGTGATACAGTATACGGCTCTAATAAACGAGTCCTTGAATACCAGCAAGAGAGAGAGAGAGCTCAGTCCGTCCTGGCAGGACGATCCTTTCCTCCCGTTCCCGCGCCTCTGGGCAGATACTATAAAGTCTTGGGTTAACGGTGAGTTAACTTCCCGCGCCTCTGGGCAGATACTATAAAGTCTTGGGTTAACGGCGAGTTAACTTCCCGCGCCTCTGGGCAGATACTATAAAGTCTTGGGTTAACGGTGAGTTAACTTCCCGCGCCTCTGGGCAGATACTATAAAGTCTTGGGTTAACGGTGAGTTAACTTCCCGCGCCTCTGGGCAGATACTATAAAGTCTTGGGTTAACGGTGAGCTAACTTCCCGCGCCTCTGGGCAGATACTATAAAGTCTTGGGTTAACGGTGAGTTAACTTCCCGCGCCTCTGGGCAGATACTATAAAGTCTTGGGTTAACGGTGAGTTAACTTCCCGCGCCTCTGGGCAGATACTATAAAGTCTTGGGTTAACGGTGAGTTAACTTCCCGCGCCTCTGGGCAGATACTATAAAGTCTTGGGTTAACGGTGAGTTAACTGAGGGAATAGGTCACCTTGAAAGTTGTCTCGAAGTTTAACCATACGGTGCATCTTGAGCTCAAAACTACGAATATGACTTTGGTTTGGACAACTGATGGATATATGTGGAGAAAGAAGTAAGTTTCTCATTCTATTTCACGAGAAATCGTACGATAGCAGCAGGCGTTACGGCTCCCCCGCTCCGCCTGACGCCAAGTGCAGTCTCTGACAAGAGGCCGCCCGCCGCGCCTCCCGGGTGGCTGAGCGGATATTAACGAGGCGTCGTGACCAGAGACTACGTGCCAGAGAGTGTACCTGCCTCCGGCGGCGAGCGGCGAGCGAAAGGAACTGATCGTGGCCCGGAACAGCGGAATTGAAACCGGGCCCACTAGTCCTGTGTCGAAATTACTTAACGTAGGGAGGTAATTCTTTCACCACAACCCATTTTTAGATCTGGTCTACAAATCTGCTATCTCAGTCCAAAACTCCATGTTAAAGGTGAACTATTCCCTTTAACTACGGTAACAACAGTGAGTCAAACACGCGAAACTCGCCGTCATCTCTGGGAAGGGAGCAGCTAGCTATAGTTAACTTTCCATACACTAGGTGGCAGACCATTCCACGTCATCTCTTGGAAGGGAGCAGCTAGCTATAGTTAACTTTCCATACACTAGGTGGCAGACCATTCCACGTCATCTCTTGGCAGGGAGCAGCTAGCTATAGTTAACTTTCCATACACTAGGTGGCAGACCATTCCACGTCATCTCTTGGAAGAGAGCAGCTAGCTATAGTTTACTTTCCATACACTAGGTGGCAGACCATTCCACGTCATCTCTGGGAAGGGAACAGCTAGCTATAGTTAACTTTCCATACACTAGGTGGCAGACCATTCCACGTCATCTCTTGGCAGGGAGCAGCTAGCTATAGTTAACTTTCCATACACTAGGTAACAGACCATTCCACGTCATCTCTTGGAAGGGAGCAGCTAGCTATAGTTAACTTTCCATACACTAGGTGGCAGACCATTCCACGTCATCTCTTGGCAGGGAGCAGCTAGCTATAGTTAGCTTTCCATACACTAGGTGGCAGACCATTCCACGTCATCTCTTGGCAGGGAGCAGCTAGCTATAGTTAACTTTCCATACACTAGGTGGCAGACCATTCCACGCCATCTCTTGGCAGGGAGCAGCTAGCTATAGTTAACTTTCCATACACTAGGTGGCAGACCATTCCACGTCATCTCTTGGAAGGGAGCAGCTAGCTATAGTTAACTTTCCATACACTAGGTGGCAGACCATTCCACTTCAGACGTCGTCAGCTGAATGAGATACGTCACTAACCCGTTTCCAGCAGTGTCGGAGGAAGGGCATACATAGCAGAGCATTCCACCACCCACCACTCTATTTACCGTGCACCCACCCCCAGGGAAAACATAGCTCCTTTCACTGGCGGATCCAGCCTCTCTCCGTGGGTGGGTGGGGGGGGGGGGGGGGGGGGGGGGATCTTTTTGTGGCAAAAAGGTATCCCCATTTTTTCCCTCCGCGGATTTGGGTCGGTCACCTTATTTTGGTATTCGAGCTTAACCCTATTCCTGTCCGGCTTTTTTACGCTAAATCTGTCCGGGAGAGGCCGATTCGGCCGCCTCCTGATATCTCGGCTTCTATCAGAGCTACAATAACGCAATTTGGTGGTTAGAAAAGACCCACAGTGAACTCTATTTTGTGTAATTTTCATGACCTTGGGTCAATATCTGCAAGGTCAAACGAGGTCAAATGTACCGAAATGTTCATGATATGTTTTTGTGAATAGCTTTTTACCTATGAAAGATATAACAATAATTTTCCACTATCGTGTTTCTCTCTTCAAGACGCATCGAAATGTATCACATTTGACCTGTTAAGGTCAATTTGCAAATTTTACCTTAGGTCAAGGTCATGGTCAAGGTCGAGGTGGCCAAAGTAGGTCATGTTGCATATTAGAAGACGCGTATTGACGAAACAAACACATTGGTACCAGTCTCAGCTCTCTATCTATAACATGTCAAGAGTTATTTCCAGAAATGTTCGTAACCGCGGATAACCTTGAGGTGACTGCGGAAATGGTGACTGGGCACTCTTTCCGGGTCGGCGCTACTCTATCATTCATTCCATCAAAAACAATTAGCAGCGACAAGCATTCCGCTTGTCGCTGCGTTTCGTAATTATTGAGATATTAGCTGAAGCGGAAATAAACCCTTCGTGGTTAGCACGAACTTCCGACAGTTTTCGGGTTATAACTTTATCAGTTATCAAGATATCGACTTGATTTTTTTTTGTGTACGTATACTGAGGCCTGTTCGGCATCTAAGAATATTCGACTGCGCATGCGCAGTAAGGCGCACTGATCCTGAGCGGAGGCTAACTGGCGAATGACGTCGAAAACTATAACGCCATCTCCCGTCATGCTCCTCAGAATGTCTAAGCCAATAATTTATGGATGTGCCCGATTTCGGAATGCCTACAATTTCAACGATATTAGCGCCTACGACAAAATAAGCGGGCACATATCGCGGAAACTGGTGGATTTTGAGAAGATGAAGATGAAGCAACTCGCCTCATCGGCTGATGATCACGAGACCTGTTCGGCATCTAAGCATACTATTAGCTTAGGTGACGTCACATCTTCGGTGACGTCATGACCCTTTGTATGACGTCATAGATGGGCAAAATATTATTAGTAAAATTGCAATGAAGAAGTGCCCTATAAAAACTCGCAGCAGCCTTTTTATATTCTTTTTGTTTTGTGTATTGTAGCTTTCTTGTAATCCCGTTGTGACGCCTGAAATGTTGCTTTTGAATTGTGTATAATGTATGTATATAGGTAGTGTGATCGGGATGGAAGGTGAGCGAAGAGGGATTCCCCAGTTCTTTGATTTAATCAATAATGCTTTCATGGAAGACCAAGAAAGTAGCGATGATGAAGTTGTCATGAATCACGTCAACGAAGACCGTGATCAACAGTCGATGAGGTGAGTTGGCAAAGTGGGTTTTGGGCAGATTACTGCTGCATCTTCTCAAAATCCACCAGTTTTCGCGATATGTGTCCGCTTATTTTGTCGCCAGCGCCAATATTGTCGATTTTTTTTCTCGCCGAAATTGGGCACATTTTTGGCTTAGCAATTCTAAGACTCATGATGGGCGATGACGTCATAATTTCTGACGTCATTCGCCAGATAGCCTCCGCCCATGCTCAGTGCGCCTTACTGCGCATGCGCAGTCGAAGAATCTTAGATGCCGAACAGGCCTATACGGTCTTCGTTGACGTGATTCATGACGTCACCATCGCTACTTTCTTGGTTTTCCATGAAAGCATTGTTGATTAAATCAAACTTCAAATAATTGAGGAATCCCTCTTCGCTTACCTTCCATCCCGATCACAATATATAAATCAATTATCATAAACAATTCAAAGGCACGTATTTCAGGCGTCACAACGGGATTACAAGATAGCTACAATAGAGCAACCATAAATCAGAAAGCTTATAGAAAGGCTGCTGCAATCTTGTATAGGCCACTTCTTCGTTGCAAATGCAATTGTTTAAAGAATATTCGGCCTATCTATGACGTCTTCAAAAGTGTCATGACGTCACCGAAGGTGTGACGTCACTTAAGCCAATACTATTATTAGATGCCGAACAGGCCTCTGGTATCATATCTCGGGGACGTCTCAGGCATTTTTCGATTTTTCGAGAAAAAAATGAAATTTTATATATATATATGTAAAGAAAAAAAAAGAAGAAAAATCTTCAAAATTTCGAAATGTTAAAATCAACATTGTGAAAATGCGAGATTGCCATCTGAAAGCCCTTGCAATTGTTTACAATACCTCTTTTTGCTCGCATTTTTCAGAAAAATTAAACCCTCCAAGAGTGTTTAACCATGCAAACCTTTGGTATCAAAAACGCCCGAACATGCCTCCCAAAAAGTGCTCCTGGAGCCGCTTATGAGGCAGTGTTTTTGGAGAGAAAAAAGTACACCATTAGATGCGCAATGGAAAGATAGGAAAAGTCAGAAAGTTTGAAGACCTTAGCTTCAATAATGAATGCGCAGCACACGAAAAACCTCCGGAGGGGGCCGATTCGCCCCCCCCCGGACAGGAATAGAGTTAAGAAATTCACTTTTTCGGAGAAAAAGAACGCGATATTCCGTAGCATATACACATATAAGTAATACTAACGTTTATCTCATACCAACTCGCAGGGGCGTCGCCGATAATTTTTTAGTGGGGGGTCTGCTTAAATGACGAAAAAATGTACCCCCATTTTTTATGCGTGTATTTAAGCCTTTGCAGCATTTTTAATGTGCATTTTCATATTATGGTAGGTACTTGTTATTTAGCGCCGCCAAGCAGCGCGAATTTTTACGGGTTTGCTTGATAAAACTCAGAAATATAGGCGGTGGGCCTTGTAGAGGATAAGAAGGTAAAAATGTTATTCATTAAATTCAGCGTTACGACGAACCGAAGGCAATGGCCACCGATGTGACGCCTCGAAGCGGCGTGAAAATGTTAATTTTATGTGCAACCCTTTCCTGGTTGCACATCTCGGTATGATTACAAATATTGAAATAAAGGTAGTTTTTCATATACATTAATTAGCCTCGGATAGTAAATCACAATGACCGGTGGCAGTTAGCGCTCAATAGTAAATATGACAATAATAACTGTATACATACGTACCGAACTGTAACAAACAACTGGTAAGAGTGCAAATGGTTTGAAAGCAGCAAGAGGCAGAACGACTTTTCCATGCATAAATGGTCCCTGTGGATCTGGAGGAGCCTGGTGGGAGATGGCTTGGGAAGATGGTCCTGGCCTGGTCCCCACTATTAGCTCTTCGGTCCAGCAAGTTGGGCACCGCTGGAGCAGCTTCCGGGTGCCGATGTCCGCGTCCTTGCGTTCGCGTCGCCTTTTTCGGAACTCGGCAGACTAGCTAGCTAAACATGTAGCCCACTTGAAAGTTAATATTTTATGGAGGGAGTGGGCCCTGGGGCAAACAATTACCGCCAAGGAGAGAGAGCCTCTGACAGACACTTAGTGAAATTCATTTTCCCTTTTTTTAAATTTGTACAAGCAATTGCGCAAATTGTGTCATGCCGCGAGGCGGCGCGAAATTGTCCGGCTTTTGACTATGGATAGCTGGATTTTGACTGCTGCAAAGACAATTTTTACGATTTTACGATAAATTGGGAACGCGCGTTCCTTTGGGGTTCGCATGACAAACCACCAGGGGCGGATCCAGGAGGGGAGGGAGAGGGGGAAGGGGGCAAGGGGCCATGACCCCCCAAAGGTCCTGAAACCATGATTTGGCCCCCCAAAAAACGGATTTTCTCAATACCTTTGTAACTATGATAGATATCGGCGGGAAATTTGCAGTACCTTTTGCTGCATCAATTCTACGTCTTCTCTCAAAATGTCATTGAAATTAGTGAGGTAGTGTGGGAGGTAATGACGTTCTAGTGACGTCATGTCATGCCATTTTTGGTGGACAAGCGATACATGTTTGAAAAGTCGTAGACAATTGAGTTGTGAAGAAAATTGCCAATACAAAATGCAGACATGCGCCATGGCCCATCAATAGGATCCAAGATCCACAAGATCCCACCGCAAACTGATTTTCTAGGATCCAGGATCCACAAGATCCCACGACAAACTGATTTTCTAGGATCCAGGATCCACAGGATCCCACGACAAATTTTCTTCCAGGATCCAAGATCCATAGGATCCCACGAAAAATACTTTTCCAGGATCCAAGATCCACAGGATCCCACGACAAAATGATCCTGCAGGATCCAGGTCCAACAAGATCCCAGATCTTGGATCCTAGAGATCCTGGATCCCGGATGTTTTGCGCATGTCTGATCACCACATGTAAATCTTACACCCTTGACATTGAGTTTAAAACATGAAATACATGCATTCTTATATTGAAGCACCACAAAAAGTGAAATATGCTTAAGCTTTGAAACAGGTGGGAACGAGACCCCCATCAGTTATGCATTCAGGTTGGAACGGTTTTGGATCTGGCTGAATGAGCTGGAACGGGATGGGGGCTGAAAATGTGTCCCGTGAAGGTCTCTAAGCCATTACCAAAAAATATGATCCAAGATCCACAAGATCCCAAGGGAAAAATATTTCAGGATCCAAGATCCACAGGATCCCACGAAACATAATTTTCCAGGATCCAAGATCCACAAGATCCTACGACAAAATGATCCTGCAGGATCCAGGATCAAACAAGATCCCATATATTGGATCCTAGTGATCGTGGATCCCGCATCTTTTTTGGATCTTGGCACATGTCTGACTAAATGTCAAAAGAAAGGAAATGACAATCTCTTCAAAATGTCTTATCTCAGGTTTGCGAAATTTTGGGCGTTTGGCCCAACAAAATATAAAACACGGTTTATTTTCTGGGGAAAAAAATCCACAAAATAAAAGTTTTCGAAGATATTAAACAAACCGGAATATATCGTGGAAAGGCAAGTATGAACGATACCCACACCAAATTTCAAAGCAATATCTTTATTTTTGACTGACTTATGGCTCCCCAAGGATGAGTAACTCATGGCATCATTTTTAAATTGCACTTTATGGGGTTTTCTGACCAGATACAGACAAATATATGTCACCACTGTATTTCTGAGACAAAACTGGTCTAGAAACATGCCTTTTTTATTTAGATTAATCAATTTCACATTTGGAAATTATGCGACCTGACTTTGACCTGAACTTCACCAAGCAGGGGCGAATCCAGGGGGGCATGGAGCCATGCCCCCCAAAGGTCCTGAAACTATGATTCCCCCCCCCAAGAAAAAAGAAAAAAAAGGTCGGATGTACAGTTGTAAAAGTTGCCTTTGCAGCAGTCAAAATCCAGCTATCCACAGTGAAAAAGTTGACAATTTCGCGCCGCTTCGCGGCATCACACAAAATTCGCAGTACCTAATTGCTAATAAAAACTTGGCGGTACCTAATTGCTAGCCCCAGGGCCCACTCCATTCATCAAATATTAACTTTCAAGTGGGTTACATGTTTAGCTAGTCTGCCGAGTTCCAAAAAAAGGCGACGCGAACACAAAGACGCGGACATCGGCGCCCGGAAGCTGCTCCAGCGGTGCCCAACTTGTTGGACCGAAGAGCTAATAGTGGGGCAAGGCCTAGACCATCTCCCCAAGCCATCTCGCCCCAGGCTCCTCCAGATCCACAGGGACCATTTATGCGCGGAAGTCGTTCTGCCTCTTGCTGCTTTCAAACCATTTGCACTGTTACTAGTTGTTTGTTACAGTTCGGTACATATGTATACAGTTATTATTATCATATGTACTATTGAGCGCTGACTGCCACCGGTCATCGTGATTTACTATCCGAGGAATATGTATATGAAAAACTAACCTAATTTCAATATGTTTAATCATACCGAGATGTGCAACCAGGAATAGGGGCTACTGAGGCTTGGCTCCACTCACGGTCTGGTTCCAATATTACAATTTCGTTTTCCACGACCTAAAATGAAAATTTTCACGACGCTTCGCGGCGTCACATCGGTGGCCATCGTCATAACGAAGCCATTGTCATTGTCTTCGGTTCGTTATAACGGTGAACTGAATGAATAGCATTTTTAGCTTCTTATCCTCTACAAGGCCCATCGCCCATATTTCTGGGTTTTATCAGGCAAACCCGTAAAATTTCGCGTTGCTTGGCGGCGCTTAATAACAAGTACCTACTATAACATACAAACCACATACAAAATGCTGCAAAGGCACGCATCAAAAGGGTACCTTTTCTTTTCGTCATTTCAGCCGCCCCCACTCAAAAATTATCAGCGACGCCCCTGCCTACCTCCCCCCCCCGGTCAACAGCTTTCTAGCCGGCGGCTAACGGCCTGCTACCTCCCCCCTCCGCTCAAGAACCTTAACAAAACAAATACGCCACTGGAGTTGCCCCCCCCCCAAAAAAAAACACTGGATATGGCCACTGGATGGAATACGCCACTGGATATGTCCCCCCCACAAAAAAAGAAGAAAAAAACACTGCTAGATCCACAAACCACCCTGCAAACCACCAGCCTCCTTTAGAAAATCAGCTTGCCCCCCCCCCCCATCTTTGAACGGCTTCCTCCGCCTCTGACATGCAGCCACCCTCCAGACGTGTTATGACGCTGTGCACTGGCAGCTTGCCCCCCATCTTTGAACGGCTTCCTCCGCCTCTGACATGCAGCCACCCTCCAGACGTGTTATGACGCTGTGCATGCCCCCCCATCTTTGAACGGCTTCCTCCGCCTCTGACATGCAGCCACCCTCCAGACGTGTTATGACGCTGTGCATGCCCCCCCATCTTTGAACGGCTTCCTCCGCCTCTGACATGCAGCCACCCTCCAGACGTGTTATGACGCTGTGCATGCCCCCCCATCTTTGAACGGCTTCCTCCGCCTCTGACATGCAGCCACCCTCCAGACGTGTTATGACGCTGTGCATGCCCCCCCATCTTTGAACGGCTTCCTCCGCCTCTGACATGCAGCCACCCTCCAGACGTGTTATGACGCTGTGCATGCCCCCCATCTTTGAACGGCTTCCTCCGCCTCTGACATGCAGCCACCCTCCAGACGTGTTATGACGCTGTACATTGGCAGCTTGCCCCCCCCCCCATCTTTGAACGGCTTCCTCCGCCTCTGACATGCAGCCACCCTCCAGACGTGTTATGACGCTGTACATTGGCAAGGCCACTCGCAAGCGCCGGGACCGTCCGGGGCCGCGCGGCACTGTCCGGTCCGCGTTTAGGCAGGCGGCGGACTCCGGCAGTGTTTAGCCAGGCGGCGGACACGTGACGGGACCGTGCTAGGAGTTGGAGATACGCCGCAGCTACGCCGACACTGCAGTTCCAGTCCGACTGCAGAGCGCACAGGTGCCGATCAATGCCGTGCATTTACACGCAGACAGTGCCAATCCGACACTACCTACATCATCCGACACTACCTACATTCAGATGATCTGCATACTGCACGGCCAGGGATGTAGGAGCGACGCATCAGCTTAGCCCTGACAAGCGACACATCAGCTTATCAGGTTAGTGGGGGTCTTGTGCTATGATTCTCAAAAAGGTGTTGTTTCGTGTGGTGTGGTGTCATTCGTTTGGCTAAAACATGATTAACAGGCGAACAATTTGCCCTATGGTAATGAGCAGAACCGACTTGTATAAATTGGTTAGAGCTGCTGCGAAGAACATTACTCTTATGATTAAAACCATTAGGGTTGATGACCTTAACCTCGATGTATACAACCGTTACATTACTGATAGACTGTATTGATATTTCGGCCGACTTGTAGTTGGATTCTCTTCATGCAATTGCAATGTGGCTGAAATGACGAAAAATGGACCCTCATTTTAGTGCGTGTATATGCCTTTGCAGCATTTTTGTGTGTGTGTGGATTTTCAGGTTATTACTTGTTATTTAGCGCCGTCAAGCGGCGTA